>CAODLS011891886.1:0-13266 GCA_948243855.1 Flueggea neowawraea
CCTTTTTACCGGACCCATTTGTATGATTTGTTAGATGCTCCACACCGGGTTCCTGTGGGAGGTGTTTATGTTTTTGACATTTCAAATGTTTTAATTTGAAATAATTTCCGCACTTAATACTATATATGTTTTGTTTTTAATAAACAAAGTTTATACTTTTATTTGTTTTTCATATTTCTTTAAATATGATATTTGGGTAGAAGTTCTGTACTATGGAGGCTTGTGCGGGATGGGCCGGGCTCCCATAGACGGTTCACCTCGTATGCCGGTCATGGTCCCGGGAATGGGTCGTGACAAATAAAAATAATAATATCTCTCTATTATATGCATTTTTTAGGGAGAAGTTTTTATTTTTTTGAAATCTTTTAGGGAGAAGTTTGCATGACAAGTTCACGTGTTTATGTTCAAGAAGGAATTTATGATGAATTTGTGAAGCCATTAGCAGAGAAGGCAAAAGAATGGACAGTGGGCGACCCTTTCGATCCTAAAACTCGTATAGGTCCACAGGTAAGAAAGAAAAACATTTTAGTTCATGGTTAAGTGTACAACAAAGCAATTTCCCTTCTTAAATTTCGGATTTAAGACCATCTTCTATAAATTCTCTATAGTATTTTTTATTACAAAATCCAATTTTATATATTTATTATCTCTAGAATCTTATTTTTTGAAGATCTACTCCTTCAAAATAACAAACTTTAATCTTTAAGCATATTAGAATATAATTCCAAATAAATTTTTTTATCAAATGCACATATTAGTTGTCTCTATCATTTTATTTTATTAAGTGCATATCATGCAATGCAGGTTAATAAGACTCAATTTGATAAAATTCTTTCCTACATTGAACATGGGAAAAGAGAAGGAGCCACATTATTAACAGGCGGCAAGCCTATAGGCAAGAAGGGATATTATATAGAGCCTACTGTCTTCATTGATATTAAGGTGAACAAACATCATTGTTCAAGTTAAAAGTTAATGCCATATACATTTCATTTTTTTTATTGTTAGAGTTCATGTGTATATAATTTATAGCTAACCTTTATGATACGAGATTGCAGGAGGACATGATAATAGCAAAGGAAGAAATTTTTGGACCTGTGATGTCATTAATGAAGTTCAAGTAAGGACATAATCTAAGCTTCTAAAATAGAATTATCTAACTATTGATCATTGATCATTGGTATTGAATTCAAATTCAGCACCTTGGAATCCATGTAGGTTTAGTCTTTGATGGGGGCAAATAAAATGAATTATCAAAAAGACTATTGATCCTTGATTAATTCTGGTCCGATTTGCACGAGTGATTACAGGACAATTGATGAGGCAATCAAGAGTGAAAACAACACAAGATTTGGGCTAGCAGCTGGTGTTCTAACAAAGAACATGGACGCGGCCAACACAGTCTCTAGATCAATCCGTGCTGGGATGATATGGATCAATTATTACAGCCAAGTGGATAGAGCCTGTCCTATTGGAGGATACAAAGAAAGTGGGTTTGGAAGAGATCTTGGGTTGGAAGCTCTTCATAACTACCTCCAAGTGAAGTCTGTTGTTACTCCCATCTATAATTCTCCCTGGCTATGATCAAATTGTGTTGTTGGTTCTTTTTGCTTTCAATAAGATAGCGAAGAATGGAGATGAGGATAAAAAAAAAACATTTCAGATCTATTTACCAACGGATTTAGTTATTGACAGAAGCATTTTTCTGGTCAGATCTCTGTTCAGTTGTTTTTTTTTTTTTGAAGAAGTCAAACCATAAACCATTAACTTCACAATTTATATACATCTAAATATTGCCGTTGTTTATTTAGTAATCCTTGGTGTCTTGTTTGAGCTGAAGGGATTTGTAGCATTTTTTTTTTCTTTCTTCCAAAGACCATCTAGGTCTTTTTTTTCCTTTCTCATTGACGTATACGATAGTTCACACGATGCAATTTTTGGAAAATTTTTGGTTCATGCACCAAGCCAATTGGCAGTTGACACTTGGATTTTGCGGCATTTGGCGTCAGCGTAAAATATTTGGCGCTATCGCCAAATACTATAAATTGATCATGATGCATGAGTGAGTACATGCACCAAACCCAGCCAATAATTTTTCTCAGTTTTTTGGCATAGGAAAAATTGGTTATTATTTAGTTAAGTCGAATTTAAACTTAATTTAATCTAATTTGTAGATAAGTTGAGTCTGAACAATAAAAGATTTAGTCTGTCAGAATTGTGCCCAAACTTCATGCTCAAAAGATTGAATTTTAAAAATAATTCAAAATTGATTTTAATATAGGGGCAAATACAATTTCACGTGCCTAGGATATATAAATTACCTCTGGACGTGGCATTTTGTCAAAATTTTAAACAAAATTTATAGAAAATTCAGAGTGCAACTTCGACTATCTTAAATACAAGTGCACAGTCACAAATTCAGAAATCTCTTATTTTCTTTAACAATAGATTATGTCTCCCTCCTCTTTCAATCCAAACAAACACTTGAAAGAAGAGTAAATCTCTCTTTCTCTCTTTCATACACACACACACATTTAATTATCTATCGTCGATTATTCTCATTAAAATTGTCGGTTTTTTGTTGATAATTCAATTTATTAGCAACTTGACTGGATCTTTCATGCTTGAAGTTGCTGCAATTTCCACAATTGTCCCTGTAAGCTTCCATGCTTGAAGTCGATGCAGATTCGAAGAAAGATGATTATGCAACAGTTGTTTCGAAAAATTGAACCACTTACTTGGCTAATATAACCGTTGATTTTCTATTCATTATTCTATCAATGCTTAAAAAACAGACATAAAATCAAACCAAATCTTTTTGAGCTCACAAACGAAGGTTTCAACATGTTGTTCGCAGATTTCATAATGCCCTCGTGTACAAGCTCATATACAAGTCACAAACATCATTGCACAGCTTGAAGATGATCATAGTTTATTATTCTATATCTTACTACAACAAACAAATAACAAATCAACAACAAAACAACAACAAACCAACACGGAAATAAATATGATTACAACCGCCAGAACCAAATACAACATAGAAAGAAAATAAAATGAAGCCGTTTCGATAAAATAATAAAGTAAATTTATCGAAAACCGACGACGTTAATTGAAAATAATGGAACCTTGAATAAAAAACATGACACTGTAAATCAATAATTACAAAAAAAAATGAATCTATAATATCTATAATCTGACCATTCAGAACAAATATCATATATTAACTTTAACTTCTATTTTACTTTCCTCTAATGGTTCTAGTCCACATTTCAAACCAAAAATCATCAACTTTAAAATGTTTAAGTTGGACATTCTTTAAAATGTTTCTGTTTCAGAAGCAAATTATTTAAGATTTTACATTTAGAATACCATTACCGAAATCACGTAATTTTCAAGCTATCCAGTTTTTTCATCGATTGCATTTTTTTATATTTAACTTCCGTTGACTTACTGTTTTTTTTTTAAAAAAATGTGATACCTCATTAAATTTATTAATACCCTCATATATGAACGATGAATATTGTGGTTACATTAATGAGACCAAACAAAGACCCAAACAAGACACACTAAAAACATAAAAAGAAAGGAAAAAAAAAAACAAAACCAAAAAAAAAAACTGGAGAGAAAATCCAAAACCGACAACAAAAACCAATTACAAGTTACCTTTCTTCAAAATAGTCTCAGCCCTAGCGTCTTTATCCACCAGTAAGACAATGTCTCCTGGTGGTTCCTCTAAAACATGAAGACCGTGAGGCATATTCAGAGCCGATTTAGAAATCATTTGGCACAATATTGCAAACACCATAAACATGCCTTAAAGACACAACTCCTGATCCATCAGATTCCTTATAGCCACAACCAATGAGCTGCATTTTGAATAATTTTGGCAGTCGTTACGAATCCAATTCACCGCCAATAAGCTGTCCGTCTCGACCTTTACCGTTCTATAGTTCATATTGCAACATAATTTTAAACCGTAATAGAGTCTCCAAAGCTCCGCCTCAACAACTGAACATCTTCCAATGTTTACAGCAAAGCCTGCAACCCATTCACCTCTTTTATTCCTAACAACCCCTCCAGCCGCTGCTTGATTTGTATCTCTAGCCACAACACCATCAGTATTCAGTTTGACGACGCCGTTTTCAGGAGCTTGCCATCCATTGTTTACCTCGCTCCTCCCTCCATTCTTGTTATCAATAGTGCCAAGGCTACGAATCCGAAAGAATTCCCCTGCCTTTGTTCGGATTTGGTTTGCTCTACGATGCTGGACCAGTTGTTTAAAAAATCTGTCATTCCTCCATTTCCACAGGAACCAACAACCCACATTAAATAACACATTCCAAGGTATAGTATTGTTATACCTGTTAGTCCATCAGGTTATCCCTAATCCATTTGTCCGTATTTGTGTTGAAGAATTCATGCCTCTTCTCATCCGGAACTAAATCTCCCCATACACCAGAAGCATTGAAACATTCTCTTAAAATACGATGCCAACTTTCTTCGATATTAGAGCATAAATCATAGTGCTGATTAATAGCAATCTTCCTTCTCACCCGGTGTTTGTTTGTCAAAATATATTTGTTGAGTACGAGCCACAAGAACACTTTAATCCTCTGAGGAATTTGCATTTTCCATATCACTTGCCAGTGAGGTTGAGGAGGGCTCCAAGAGTCTCTACTAATTAATTGATAAGCAGTTTTTATAGTAAAGTCACCCGAAGATGACTCCCCCCAATAGGTTTGGTCCTTTTTAAACATACTATCGGGTGCTTTAGTTCCAGCAATCAAACCTTTTATATCGTCAGTTGACAAATGCTCAAATTTTCGTCCATTCGTGCAATCATAAACTGAACAATTAAGCTCATCAGGACTGATTGGTATTACAACATTCTCAACTAGGAAGCAATCTCCAACCTAATGGTCCAACCAGAACATGATATTTCTACCATTAATAACCGCCCATTGAATCCTTATTAGAACCAAGGCCAAATTTTGCAAATACCTCTCCACAACCAGGAACCATTCTTAGATGCTAATTCTATCGGGATTTCAGGTTGCTTGCAAATATTTTCCCCTCATAATACGAACCCATAAAGCTCTTGGATTAGCTATTAGTTGCCAACCTAGCTTCATCCCAAAGGCAAATATTATACTCTTTAAGCCTTCTTAACCCCAAGCCTCCATTATCTTTCGACTGGCAAACTTGATCCCATTTCATTAGGCTTATTTTTCTTTCTTCCTTATTATCTCCCCACAGGAATTGTCGACATAATTTTTCAACATGTTTTGTGTTACAGCTTGGAAGCCAAATAGTTTGCATGGAGTAAAAAGGTATAGTGGAAACAACTGATTGCACCAGAGTAAATCTACTTGCCAGTGACAAATTCTTAGCATTCCAACTAGAAAGACGCTTCATAACTCGGTCAATGAGGCCTTGATAAGTGACTTTCCTCACTCGATTATGTAGGAGCGGAACACCCAAATATCTCAATAAATCATCTGTCAATGTAAAGCCTGCCACTCAACTCAAAATTCTAGCCTCAGTATATGGGACATCCTTAGAGAAGTAAATTCTTAGCACTTTAGTCACCGTTTTATAAATGATACTACACAAACTAATGGGTCTAAACTGACTGTAATGCTCCGGCCCCTCAACCTTCGGAATAAGCACAGACAACGTGGAGTTCAATTCCTCAGGAAAATATCCCTTACTGAAGGCGTCCTGCACAAATTTAATAAGGGAGTCCTATTGATTTTGAAAAAATAAGCATGTATACCGTCTGGCCCAGATGCTTTACAGGCTCCCATTTCAAAGACTGCATTTTTGACCTCTTCTGGTTTGATAGCCTCCTCCATCTGCTTCTTGTCCTCCTCGATCAGGCAAGGGAAACAGTTGGGCATATCCAATTTCGGTAAGCTAGAGTCCTCTTTCGTGATAAGATCACCAAAGAAAGCAATGACAGCCTCCTTAATCTTTTCAGAATCAAAACACCAGTTCTTCCCATCCAATTTAAGCATATCAATTATGTTCTGACTTCTTTTTGCTCTGGTACTATTGTGGAACAATTTAGTATTCATGTCACTAAGTTGAATCCACCAAATACAAGACTTTTTCTGCCACAACATTTCCTCATTCTACAGAATCGTTTCAAGCTCAGCCTTTATTTCGGCTTCTTGGTGAATCAATCAATCAGAATAGTTATCTTTCATCAATTTCTGGACCTTATGAAGTTTTTTCAAAATCTGCTACTTTCTTATATCAATATTCCTAAAAAAATTTTCGATTCTTCTCGATAGCCTCAGTTCTGAGGAGGAGGGGCCTATGATCTGAATAAAGTAGGGTGGAGTAAGGAATGGTAACAAGGCTTGCAAAAAGTTCAAAGAGTAGATCCAGTCATGTGATATGGTGGATTTGGGATTTCAAGGACCCAAATTTACGCGGGCAAGAGGCAATTTAATGGAGAGAATTGACCGCATGGTTGGTAAGATGACTGAATCCACTCTTTGAACTTTTTGCAAGCCTTGTTACCATTCCTTTTACTCCACCTTGCTTTTCATCCTCAAAATAATAAACGGTGAAATCACCTGCCACACACCAAGGGTAATCCATAATAATCTCTTTAAGAGCTGAAAGTTGTGTCCATAAATCATATCTCATCGTGCTATTCGGACTGGCATAGACACAAGTAAAATGGAATCTCCTTCTCGACTGGTCGGTGACCAAGACATAGATCATCTGTCGCGAACTAAAGAGAATATAAACTATAATCAATGAATTCCACAATAGCCAAATACCTCCCTTAAAACAATCCACCTCTATTCTATGTGAATGAGGGAAGTTCAGCCTCTTAATCACATCGTCAGCCATATCTTTAATGATCTTAGGTTCAAGTAAAAACCATCGATGGAGCATGATCCTTCTTGTATTGCATAAAAACTTGCCTAAATTGTTTACTACCAGCCCCCCTACAATTCCGAATTAAAAGGTTAAACATTTTATCAAACAGATAGAATGCAAACCAAACCAAAGCCAAAAACCAAAAAACCACAAGGGGTTGCTGAAAAAGATCACAACCACATTGCCAGACTCAAATACAGGTTGGACCTCACCCTCTTCTTACATCGAAAGTTCGGAGAGGTCCTCCAACAAAGAAGAATCATGCACCTTGATTTCTTAAGGAGAAACCTTCTGAAATTTAGTATTTCTTCTAAGTTTGAGTCTTGATGACTTCAGATGTTTCCCGCGCTTCTTATCTGGTGGCTTCTCTTTTGTTCCTTCATATATATTACCCAACTTTGTATTCGTCTCCTCTTCCATACAATTCTCACCATTTCTAGAATTTTTGTCAAAATTTACAACCAGTTGTCTGGTTAGATCCAGGGATATCTTTTGTGGCATAGAAAGGAGATTTGTGTCTTTCCCTCTTTTTGAGAGGATCTGCGCTTTGAGAAATTCTGTGAAAGTCGAAGTAACTACATCAGGGCTCATGGGCGGCGTAATGTTGCTATTTGGCATCAAAGTCCCTTCCTCAGTTGTCTTTTGGACGTTTCCTATCATGAATTTGTTATGTTGGTCTTTTGCTTTGTCGTATTAATGTTTATTTATTCCTGGTTCTCTGGCGGCCCTTGTTTTTACGATGAGTTTTGCTTTGTGGAGGAATGACACCCATTTGTTTGGTTTTTCTCTCATTACTACTTCAACTTGCCTCTTGGGTTTTCTTATTACCACCAGGTTTATTTCTATTAACCTTTCTCTTTCGTTCAACTCTGCCATTTTGACCACTTAACTTGCCATTCCCATCAACTCTATCATTTTGCCCAGATCTCATTGCGTTTTGACTCTGTATTTTTACTCGCATCCCTATTGGTTGCCAAAATAATATCACTCTCTCTACTATTTTCCTGCTTGTTATCAACGCTCCAGATTCCACTATTAACGCATGGAATCTCGAACCTGATTCCAATCCCTTGTTTACGGATGCCTTCTCAATATTTGCCACTTTCCTACTGTAATTAACTCCTCCTTTCCTTCCATAATTGGAATGAACCCAACTGCCCAGTTCGTTTGCTTCTGATCGATTGTAATCGTCACCGTTCGAAATCGACTCCCAGTTATTCTGTTGATTATCCATCGTTGTCCTGATCATACTTGCAGTTGCATAACTTGATTTCTCTCCTATTGTTTCTGTGCTTGCAAGAGGACATTTCTTGAGATGGTGACCAATCTTACCACACTTGTAACAGATAATAGAAAGTCCCTCGTACTCGGCTCTAGCCATTCGAGCAAATTGACCACGCCCGCTCAAGGACGTATTATAATCAACACGGATAACTTTTTCGATCGTACTGCCAAATGTACCTTATAGCATTCTTGTTATAGTATTGAATTGGAAAACCAGGTAAGCAAACCCAGGCTGCTAGAGCCGATGGTTTGGTATTCTTCGTCGAGAAGGAAGGTGTCCATGATTGCACAGTCAAGTATGTTCCTCTCATGAACCATGGACCATCGAAAAGTGTGTGAATGTAATCTGATTCTCGTTCAAACTTCACCAAGAAAAAACTATTTTCCAGATCCATCACTTGGAACTCACCCTTCGGTTTCCATAGGTATTTGATTCCTGCCACCAGACCTTTATACCCTAATCCGCCAGTTAGTAGGCGCACCAAAACTTTAATAGCACTACTAAGTTCATCTTTAATCTCCTCTGAAAACTACACAGCTGGAACGGTTTCCTCCTTCTCAATAATCACATCATCCTCTAAAATCTCGATATCAATGTCTTCTCTGATCTCAACCCGATTCTCCTTGCTAAGCGTCTCAACCAGTTTATCTCTGAAGGATATTTTTCCTCCGTCGTTATTCGAATCGGTATCCATATCCATAACCTGTGTTTCTCATCTCCTTGTTTGCCTTTCTTTTGATCTCGAGGGTTTAGGATATCAGGTGGGTTGCACTTGATGAGATGCTCGTCAGGGATGTTGGGTGGCATTGTTGAGAGCGTTGGGGTAGCCATTTTTAATAAAAAAAAATCTTCCATTAACTTATCTTTATTTTACTCACAAACACATTTTTTTATAAAATTATATTTTAGTCCTTCCCCTACAGATTTTTGTAGAAATCTACCCTTCATATAAATCCTGCCAACTTTTCCTAGAGCAATTTATCTGCCAAAATAATCGATTTTCAATTAGTGAGGACCTATAGCAATTCACATATAATTTAGCCTAAAATTTGTAGTTCTATTTTCCCCACCAGTTAATTTTTAATTCTACGCCAAAAATTTCCCTTCTCAGAAAGACAGCAACTTCAAGCTCTAGATTGAATAAGAAAATACAAAAAAAATTAAAAAGTTAGAATAATTTTTTTTATTTCAGTAATAATACTTAAAAAATTGATAGTTTAATATCCAAAATGCTAAAGCTAATACATCAAATTTGCCTCATGGAATTATACACTAGCAACGTCTAATTACAATTGTGCAATATGAATATGAATTTATGTACACAATTTGATTAATTATTTTGTAGTATCCATAAATAGTAATGTTAGAAAAATGTGGTCCGCTTATGAAGGGTCGATTAATTCAAATGCAGTTCGGTTAAGACTTAGTCGTCTTGCTCATTGACCCAACTCAATTAGGTCAAGCCCTAATTGAATAAGTGAAAAATATGGACTATACATATGTTGTAGGAGAGTCTATCTAGTATTACTATAAAAGGGTGCATCTAAACCCTAATTAGAGTTAGACACTGCATGAGTTGTAGCCACCAAGCTACACCACATACAATGTCTTTTCTCCCAAGAGAGAAAGTGAAGACGTCGGCCTCCATAGGCAAGGAGGAGATCGTGTCCTTCATTCACTCTTCATTCTTGCATTCGAATGGATCTTTATGTGGCGTATAGAAGACAAAGCTAGTTAATGTCATTCTTGTTGTTTCTCAAGAAGGTGGTTTGCATGTGAGATTACCACACAACTATATTCACTTACGCTTATGATCTTTGTTACTATATCGAGGTTAGTAACTCAAACTGCTTATTGATTTGCATTTCTTTCGATTATTGGTTTGTTGTATGTGATACCAACATTGGTATCAAAGCATTAGGTTAGTATTTATTGATTTTTTTTCATAAATACATGCTAATCTAACCTTCTATTTGTGTCATAATAACTGTATCTCATGTTATGTAATATGTCGATTTTGTTACTTGTTTCGACTTTTGATTCGTTCTTGACCAGAGAGATACAGGAGGCCAAATAAAAAGTTATAATTTTGTGATTCCAGAACCACCAGTGAGTTTAAAAGGCCCGAAAACATAAACTGACTGAATAGGGTTATCATAAACATACCAGAAGGGGTCACGCGCCAGCCACGTTCATGTCTCATGCGAATGTGATGGTTGGTGTCAACTAGTCAATTTTTTGGGGTCTATGTGGCGTCCCTCATTGGTTCATCTTCATGACGTGGTCCAACCAAGTGAAGTTGTGTGTCAAGACTTACTGATTAAATTGATGACACGTGTGCCCACGTGGACGAACAGGAAGGCAACATGTGGCCTACGTAGCCACTCCAAATTTTCTTTTTGATCCTGCATTGCGATCTCTGCCACAGAGAGAGAAGGTGATGACGACTTAGACTAAAGTAGGTTGAGGTGGAAGATAGAGGTGAGGGAGAAGAGAGAGAAAGTACAAAGGAAGAGATAGAGAGAGAAAGAGAGAGAGGAGGACTAAAAAATGAATGAAAAAAAAAAGAGAAAGGGTTTCCTCAAGAAATTAAACAAATAGTTTGGTAGTCGCAAAATTATTTTCACAAGCCTGGTAGTTTTAGACATACTTTGAGTGTGTTGTTATTTTTGCAAAAATAAGGTTTTCATAATGTAAGATTGTGTAATTTCCTCGAGAATATTACTATACCATCATGTATTGTTATTTGACAGAAAAAAACATATGTTTAGGTTGGGTTTATCATAATCTGAGTAGGAATCATTGTACACATATATAAGTGGTTGGGAGAACTCAATGTGAAACTCTTTTGTCAATTTTTCTTAGAGCATAAAGAATACTCAATAGCTTTGCTCATGGACATAGCTCACATCGACCGATTCATGTAAATTCGTATGTTGTATGATTGATTTTTTTACGATTTTTCCGCTTATTCTATTCATGCTTACATTTAACACATTGTAGAGAGGGAGAAATGGATGTTTGTGTATGTGCTCTAGTGGGAAGAGTAGAGTAATTATGACCTACAAAAAAGATTTTATGAATCACTAAAATTTAAGATTTATTTAAAAAAATGAAAACGTGAAACATTAGCATATGCTAGATTCAGAACTGGTAGGTATCTTACAAATCTTGGTGGAGGAATCACCACAAATATGTATACATGTAGTGGTGGAGCCTGGATTCTAGCTAAGTAGGTGCTGAAATTGCTTAGTCAGAATTTGGCTTACAATGTATACCGCAAAAGAATATTTATATATATATAATTGCATTAAATCAAATAAAATATTCAAATACATGTAGAAATCATACAATTATTTTTGTCCACTCGAGTCAATAGATGATAGTTGCTTTCGGCGTGTTGTCATGCCCTGAAAACGTCGCAAAATATCCTTATTGTCAATGGTTATAAAAATTTCCTTGTCGAAGTATGCCACCAATAGGTCATTCATCCATTCATCTCTCATCCTATTCCGCAAATCCGTCTTGATAATATTCATGGCAAAAAATACTCTCTCAACATATGCAGTTGCAAATGGAAGAAGGAACGTTAATTCAATCAAACGATATATCAAAATAAAGACTCTAGCTTTTCCAGTTTCAACCAGCTTCTTTGCAAGACTTCCCAAATCTTGAATATTAGAGAATGCATCATTATCATCTCTTAAATTACTAATATAAGTGTCAAGCTCATGAGGAAGAATTATAAGTTCTTCTAAGGTGAAGTCTTCTAGTTAAAGTTCTGCAAGACGAACTAACTTTTCAATATTAAAACTCTCAAATGACTTATTTGGATTGAGACAATTCATTCAAAGAAGTAATTGTGTTCATCTCTGGGAAACGGTTTTCCATCTCTTGTATGAGTAAATCGAGAATCTAAAAATAAGAAAAAAATTGATGAAGATGTGTCAATATAGTGTGATGGTAGTAATTAGAGAGAAGATATTATTGAATGAACAAATTTGTGTAATCACCTCACAATAAATCTCGACCCACTAATGATGATAATTAGTAACATGGCCATCTCGCTTCATACAAACATGGGATTTGATGGTATCTTTCATATTAAGAATATCAATGGAATTAGCCACACAAAATTCCTTCACTTCCTTCAAGAAGTTGTCCCATCCATCATCCCTAAAATTTTGCAATTTTTTTGTTGAACCAATCAAAGACATCGCTTGAACAATGTTTTGATCTCTTTTGTAAACCAGACCACATATAACTCGAGTTAGCCTCTGACTAACTCGAGTAAACAGTGGTTCTAAGAGACCAAATTGTAACATTTTGTAATTGGTGAATTCGGAGAGTCTGAGGCCTAATTTGGAGATTTTGACTGCTTTGAGGACTATTTAATAATATATCAAGTTTCGAGGACTAGAACATAATTTTACATTGGTCGGGGACCAAACTGTAATTTTATGTAGGTTTTGAATTTTAAGTCGGAAGTGATTAATTCAATTTCGGATTGAATTTTGAGAGACTTTGAGGGTTGCATATGCATGTGTACGCATTTTGGTACAGTCACAATACCAGTATCTCATACATCATTGTTTCTGATCCGTTATTGTTTCTGATGTGTTGTTTGGCAACGAAGGGAAATTAAGTCCGAGGTTTATTGGGCTATATGAGATTATAGAGAAAGTGAGACCACTTGCATATAAATTGGCACTACCTCCAAAACTTTCTCAGACTCATGATGTTTTCCATGTAAACATGCTTAGAAGGTATCGTTCAGATCCTACACATGTATTGAAAGATCAAGCCGTTGAGATTTCTAATCATTAGAGTTATATAGAAGATTCTGTGTCAATAATTGATCATAAGGTTAAACAATTGAGAAATCGTGAGATAGCTACGGTTAAAGTAATATGGAGGAATCATTCTACAAAAGAAGCTACATAGAAAATAGAAGAGAAGATGGGGATAGAGTATCCTAATTTGTTTGGTGACACAAGTATGAAATTTTGAGGACAAAATTCTTATAGAGGGAGAATTGTCACATCCTTGATCTGGTTGCATATTCATATGCATATTTAATA
>CAODLS011891893.1:0-14068 GCA_948243855.1 Flueggea neowawraea
ATAAGAAATACTCCCTCTTTTTTAAAGAAAATAATCAAGAATTATTAAGCACAAAAAGCTCCCCCTTAGTAAATACATTTTTCAATCAAATCATTTGAAAAGCAAAACTCCTCCTTTAAAATTCAAAGATTCAAAGTATGCATGAAATCACATTCAAACATTTATCAATCAATGCAAGTATGCAATAAACCACAAATAATCAAAATACATGAAAACTAAGGAATTTAAAAAAAAATAGAAAAATTTCAAGATTGGGTTACCACACTTGCTTTCCTCTCATTGTATTTGATGACCATCAATCATATTCCACCAATCTTCTCTTTGTCATTATCACTTGAGCTAGAGTCATCATCTTCAAGAATTCTCCTTTTTTTTTTCTTTTGCCATGTTTCTTCAAATATGGACAATCTAATTTGACATGTTTGAATTCATGGCACTCATAGAAGATGGGTTTTTTCTTTTTCTTCTTGCTCGATTTCTTAAGGCCTTTGTTACATTTGAGTGACTTGTGGAATTTCTTCTTTTTGGCATGCTATCTTCCTTCCTTTTCTTTTATGAATACTTCTATGAAGCATGAAATGGATTTTGAGCTATCTCTTGAGAAAAGAAAAATTTCTTCTTGCAATTGTATACTATTTTCTCCATGCTTTTTTTGTTGTTGATCGATTTGATCATTGATTTCTAAGCTTTTATCAACTTGTGTACTTTGTAGTTGAGATTCTTCCTCACCCACATTATCTACAAATTCACAATCTTGATTAGACAAATAGATTGAATCAAGAATATTCAAAATATCTCTAGCACTATGGCATTTGGATATTCTAGAATAATCATTTTTATTCAAAGATCTTTGTAAAATATGCATGGATTTAATATGCAAGGAAAATATTTTCTTGTTATGCTCATCCCAAGAATCTTTTGATTTCATTGAAAATTCATTTTCAACAATTTTCCATAAATCGTAATTAATAGAGAGCATATAAACTCGAATTCTTATCAACCAATAAGAATAATCAAGATCATCAAAGAAAGGAGGTTTATCAGTTTCATCTCCATAATAAAAACATGAAAAATCGTTCAAGGTTGCCATTTTGGATATTTAACTCTAGGTTTTTAAACCTTTTAAAAAAAATTTGAACCTTAGCTCTGATACCAATTGTTGGCCCAAAATGACAATCCAAGAGGGAGGTGAATTTGATTTTTGACTTTTAAAACTTGTTTAAAAACGTTTTTACAATTATTAAAATATTCAAAATAAGCAAAAGCAAAGTAAGAACAATTTATCCAATTCACACGAACAATAAATATAAAGAGAGAAGAGATAGAGAAATCAAAATCAATATTTATCGTGGTTCGACCCTTTTAGCCTACGTCCACTCCTCAAGCTTCCCCTTGAGATTTTAAATACACTATATCTCTTGCTTCAAAGGGTGCAAGATTAAACCTCTACAAACTCTTGTTTCAACATGTGCAAGATTACACCTCTACAACCTCTTGCTTCAATTGATGCAAAATTAAACCTCTACCAATATAACCTTTGTTTTCTAGACAAACAAGAAAACTTTTCCTCTCTCAAATACAAATATATTCTTAATAAAGAAGAACGAATTCAATAATAAACTCTCTAAAAAAATAATAAATTTACAAGTGAAACTCACTCTTGAGAGGTGTATGGATGATTTGCAAATATGGGCAAGAGAAAACTTGATGTTGTTGTAAGATGTTTGCAAGTGAAGAACAACTACTTCTCTGATGTGTCTTGAGGCTATTATAGATTTTCAAGTCGACATTGGAGGATTGAATGTAGCCGTTGTGAGATAGAGCAACCCTTCATTTAATGCTCTGATATAGCTTTTAAATCGAGTTATCTTTTCCTCTTACTCGAGTTATCGTTTGTAGAAGATGACCTCTGAAATGTGTAACTCAAGTTATTTTTTGTGCTTACTCGAGTTATCCATGTTTTTTGATCGTGGGAACATTAACATTTGATCATTGGTTGTGTCAGGTTTTTCCTGCAAGCTCTAACTCGAGTTATACAAGTGTTTACTAGAGTTAATTTTTCTTCAGACTATTTAACTGGAGTTATAAATATTTTAACTTAAGTTATTTATAATTTAACTCAAGTTAGCCTTTATTTAACTCGAGTTGTATGACATTTTAACAACTCGAGTTATGCATGTTCTTACTCGAGTTGTACCACTTAATCCGCAGTTTCTGAGCATCTTTCTTACTCGAGTTGTTGATTCTTTTACTCGAGTTATATTGCAATGTCAGTGACAAAATGATTTAGAATCAAAATCCAGTTTTATTCATCATCAAAACGCAAAAAAATATAAATATTAACTACTCTTAGTTCAACATATCGGACTAGGATGCCTACTGGTGGCTATCGTGGTGGCCTTTGTGACGGAGCTCTTCAACTGGTAACACAGCATTTGGAGTGACACCATACATAGACAATATTGGACAATTTTACTGAAGATTTGGCCTTGACTAGAGCTAATAAATTAAAAAATTTAGTATTTAATTCTTTGCCACATCTTCACTCTACTTAGTACTCAGCTCTGACCCTCTACTGCTCCTTCAACAACAAACAACCTTGTCTCAGTAAAATTCATCAATTCCCATTCTAAAATAAAATAGAAAGGAAAAGAAAATAAAAAAGAAGGCACGACCTCTGAACTAACTTGACGCTCCAAAGTGATGATGATAAGACAAATATTACATCACATCACACACCTTAGATTCATTCTCAGTTTAGTACAGTGTCAGTCTCTGTCTTCTGTGGCTGTTAATGCGATGAGTGACCGTCGGCATTTCACGTGGGTCCCATTTTTACTTGGACCCACATTCCTATCTTTCCAAAAAAAAAATCGACATGCGCACTCTAAACTAACATTACCATCTCGCACAGATCACATTCTGCATATCTCTTTCTCCAATCTCCATGGCTTCTTCAGGGAAAGAAACAAATTCCATGTAAGAACATAAGAACAACTACAACAACAATATTGAAAAGAAAAAGAAAAAGATCTCTGTTTTAGGCTTTCAGTGTTGTTGTGATGGACTCAAGAACACAGCTTGATCATGCACTCTTCCAACTCACACCTACAAGAACCAGGTAATTGTCTTGTCTGGTTTTGATTAGATGGGTAGTTTGTTTTTGGGTTGTAAATTAATGGATAGTTGAGTTTAATGTGTGTTATGGTGGTTTGCGAATGTGGGTAATTTTTGTTTTGGGTTGAAGATGCGATCTGGTCATCTTTGCTGGTGGTCTCAATGAAAAATTGGCCTCTGGCCTTCTTGAACCGTTTGTTTTACACTTGAAACTTGCTAAAGATCAGATTTCGAAAGGCGGCTATTCCATCACGCTTCATCCTATTCCTCCTCATGCTTACTGGTTCACAAAAGCCACTCTTCAAAGGTAACATCAATTTCTTCTTTACGATTTTTTTTTTCCAGTGGAATTGAGTTTTATCAAATCTCAAAATAGGTTTGTTTGTTGGATTGTATTGGATTTATTGTTATGGAGAAGTGAAATTGGTTTTAGCCAGAAAGGATTAGTTGAGTTTTTACCAGATTTGGCTAAAATTTAGATCTTCCTGAATGTTTTAGATTTGAAGTAAAATTAGATCTTTTAGTTACAGGTACTTTGTTTGTAGTCATTAATGGCTGAAACTTTTGTCCCCTTTTGGGTAGGGAACAATTAATACTTTAGCATTGTATCAGATTTGACTGGATTTCATGGTTCATGGATTTTGGATAAATATTTTTGTATCTGCAATTGGCTATTACTTGGCAAGTCAGAACCTTTGAAATTTCTTTTCTGGTTGCAGAAATAGTCATGTTATTGCTGCTTTGAGCTTTGTATCTAAGAAATGTCTTCTTTCAGGTTTGTGAGGTTTGTTAGCTCACCAGAAGTACTTGAGAGATTTGTATCAATAGAGAAGGAAATAAATCAGATTGAGAGCTCAGTTCTATCAAATGAGCAATCAAACGCAGATGCAGAAGGTATGGTTAGGCCTAAATTTTCACTCACTGCAACCATTGTGTCGTCGCAGCCTTTTCTTTAAACCTTCTGACCACAAATGTGGGTCTTCAAACTTGAATAGCCAAAACACATGCAACACTTTATTATAACACTATTTTTTTATAATACAAATACAAACATTGAAGTTGTCCTCTTTTAATGTCACTAATGGCCACGCTAGTGAATTCGTTAGTGTCCACTCTTTACTCAAGCAACACTTGCTCACTATCCAACATGTGCAACATGACTTGTTGAATTTTGTTTTCTTCACCACTCTTGTGGTAGCATGGCACTAGTTGTTTTGTGCCAATCTATGACCATTCACAATTTCTCACTACAACTCACAACACCCATGCAACTCGTTTGAGTTGTCTTATATCTCTGCAAGGCTATTAAAGATATAGCCCTAGCACTGTTGTTGAGTGCACCAAACATGTGCTCGTTGGAGCACTTCCAACTTTGACCTTAAAGGCCTTGTCTTTCTGCTACAATTTAATATTGAGGGCACCATGGCCTATTTATAGGCCAAGTCGGCTTAGTTAACAAAGTCGGTTATGTATGACCGACTTCACTTAATGCAAATCTTTTCTTCTTCTTTTTTTACGTAACCATTAAATAGAACTTAATTTGACTCCAACACATTGTAAGCACACATTCATTTGAATTCAAACTCAAGAATGTCAGTTGGTAATAGATCATTTAGCTGTTAGTTGAAAGTACAGAGTATGTCACTTGGTTCACTTGCTAAAAATATAAAATATGTACAGTAATTGGAGGTAGGATAAAGTTTACCAGAAAATTTGATTGGGAACTATTTGATAAACTTAATTGCGTGCCATTGCTTAAGTTGGCCGACTCGTTTCTTATGCATTTTGTTTCAAAATGATGAAACAGTGCTGCAATTTTTGGAATAGCATAATAGTGACTTTTTCGTTGCGAAATCATGCATTTACATATACCTTTAATTATTAATTTTCTGTCATATTAACCCCTTTGAAATTGGCTGAAAATTATTTCAGGAGCTGCTGGGACTTACCAGAAGTCAAATGCATTATCTAAGGTATGTTGTCACTTCGGAGATTTACATGCACAACATTTTTTAATGATATTTTCCCCAATCTTCTTACCATGTTTTGGACTTGTATTTTGCTGCCTCATTTTAGTCAAATGGAACAACTGAATCCGGACAAGAAGAAAATTCCAAGTAAGGATCTAATCTTGCAAATGACCACATCTGGTGACACAGTATACTCTTATATTCTCTTGCATTGACTTCTCAGATTCGGCGATGAAACAGGGTTCACCTTCAACGTGCCTTGGAAACTAGAAGAGCTGTGCTTCGCAAAGAGCAAGCAATGGCTTATGCCCGTGCCTTGGTTACTGGATTTGATCTGGATTGTATAAACGATCTCATCTGCTTTGCCGATGCCTTTGGAGCTTCACGTTTAAGGTACACAATTATACCAGTAATCACTCATCTTATTAATAAGAACTAATATTTTGTTGACAATAATGTTTTGGGAGTTGGTCAGATGACACTATATATGATATGATTGATAACCATTCAGTAAACATGTTAATGACATTGTAAGATTTATTATTGTTTCTGTGCTGAAGGTTTAGTTGATTAACTAAAGTCTTGCATCATTATTTTTTCTTTTTTTATGTACCGGTGGAAGAAAACTTGTTCAATGCCTCACTTACGATATGAAATTGAAGATACATGTCTTATATCATTTAGGGAAGCATGCATAAATTTCTTGGAATTGTGCAAGAAGAAGAATCAAGATCGACTTTGGATGGATGAAATAGCTGCAATGCAAGCAGCTCGACTGGAGTTACCATATCTTGGAACTTCTGGAATAACAATTGCTGGTGAAGAATACGCCAGTCAATTTGGTAGTCTCAATGGTGGAAGACAGAATGGTGTACTAGATGCGTCTGTCTCTGACTCAGCAATGAGCCATGGAAGTTTAGACCTAAATCAAGGTATGTAAAATCCAGGGTTCACTGACTTCTCATTTGTTGTTGAGATTTTTTGGTCCTAAAATTCTAGTGGATTTTTGTTATTTTTCACATTTTGCTTACTATGTCGCTATTAGAAAACAAGTGATGTTGCAGTGTGATCCAGTTAAAGAATAATTGTGCATTTCTTTATTGGTTCACCCTCTGACGTAGTTTCTGAGATATTGTGTCATCACCATTTTGACTAATATATATTTTTTCCCCTAATTTAATGTTCATTTTGTTTCCCATTAGTATCACAATGTGGCTTGTTTATGTAATTGGTTATGGTATAAATCAACAATTACCACAAATTAAAACAAACTTTGTTCACACTTTACTTGATCATTGCTGAATATTTATGAATACAGATGGTAGTCAGATGCAATCAACTGCTCAAATGCCCACAACATGGCCAAATCATCTTCCTCAGTATATGCACAACTTTCAGGGTCCCATATTTCAGCAGATGCCCCCATATCAAGGCTATCTTTATCCAGGTATGCAACAATACTTCCCAGGAAATATGCAATGGCCCCCAATTGTGGATGATTCTAGCTTCAGTCGTGATGGGGATGCTGATGATTATAGAAGACATAAATCGTCCAGGAACAAGAAGAAATCTTCACGAACTGAGCACAGTGATTCGAGTTCTGAGAGCGAATCAGAAGATTCGCAGAATGAAGAAAAGTTCAGAGGGAAAAAACATGGGAAGAAATCCTCAAAAAAGGTTGTCATCCGCAATATTAATTACATTACATCTAAAAGGGATGGAGAAAAGGGCAGCTCGTCTGAGGAGACATCTGCTGAGGATGACTTCATTGATGGAGAAGCTCTGAAGAAGCAGGTAGAAGATGATGTTGGTTCATTAGAGAAACGACATAAACCAACCTCATGTCAACATAAGAAGTCGCAGCACAATGCAATGGATTATTCAAATGATGGCACTGATCAGGAAAACAAAAATGCATCTGCAAATGACCATTGGGGTGCCTTCCAGAACCTTCTCCTGAAGGATAAGGATATGGATTCTGTTGGAAAAGAACCGGATCCTGTACAGGGTCGGAGGCAATATGGTATGCAGAACTCTGACTTGGCTTTTACTTTGGAGAATGAAACTGTAAGGAAGCAACGTGCTGTTTCAGATGATGCATTTCTGGCAACAAAGGGAGAATTTAATAATGCATCTGAATCTCATTTTGAATTTGAAACTGGTCGAAATGGCAATCTAATGAAGAAAAGGGAACGCACACACGAGGCACTGTTACTTTCTCAGAGAACAGATGCAACTGGGAATCTTCGTCGAGCCACTGTTTCTGATTATTCCTCTGAGTCTATGATGATAAGAAGTGAAAAAGGAGGAGACTGGTTAATTGATAACCAAATGGTTAAATTGGCAATTAAGGACCAAAGCATGGACTCCAAAATATTTGAGGCTGATTATGCTTCATCATTAACTGGTAATAATTCCAACATGGACATGACCAAGAAAGATGTTATAGTTGATGACTCATTTATGATCCAAAGTCGAGCCTTTGATGAAGATCACTTACAATTAAGGACAGACATGAGCGTGGTTCCAGATGTGGTTGAAACTACTCAATACGAGAATGGCAGTCCAGATAATTTGAACCATAGAGGTGGAGCAACTAATGTCCATGAACCCGATGACCTTTATATGGTGCTTGACCGTGATTCAGCTGCTGATCATCACATGGCATCTTGGACGCCAGAAGTGGATTATGAAAATGACATTTTATCTGCGGAAGTTAATGGGCGACACTTAGGCGTTGAGACCAAAGCTTCTGAGGACAATGCTTCTAGTACAAATACTAAAAGCAAAACTGGTGCAAAACCTGGCACAAAACCTTCAGGTAGAGAAGCAAAGTCAAAAATTTCCAGTGGATCTTTAGCCAAGGGCAAATCTAACATTGTGTCAAGGACAAAGCAACCATCTTCTACAGGCAGGACCACAGTTCTGAAAAGCAAAGCTGAGAAGGTGTTAAGCAGCCTTTCATTAATAATTCTGCTCGAAACCTTCACAAGTATTTTTGAAGCACTCGTTTCTTTTGTTCCATTACTTGATGTGAACAGTAGTATAGAGAAATTATTTCTTTTTCTATCTTATTGATTTTTTTATCCCTCTTATGAACATAAAAATAGGAAGAGGAGAAAAGAAAGAGAATGGAGGAATTGTTACTTCAGCGCCAGAAAAGAATTGCTGAAAGGAGTGTAGGAAACGGTTCAGTATCAGCTCGGAGAATCCCAGCATCTGCGCATAAAGCAGATGCTACCTCTTCTATAAAGAATGAGAAGCCGAAAGTCCAATCTCCAAACCAAGATTCAAAGAAGCCAGTCTTTAGGAGCTCCACCATTGATCGTCTCGCCACTGCACGGACAATCCCAAAGGCAGAGGCAGCTCAATCAAAACCTGCGCAGCCTAAAAAATTAACCACCAAGGTAAATAGTCAGAAGGATGGTGCTAATAATATGAAACCAAATTCAGACACTGTCAAATCGGATGTCCATCAAAAGAAGGATGACACGTAAGGCAAAACAAAGAAGCCAACAGTGTCGGTGGTTACTGAAACAACTCAATCTTCAGATAGCATTGATGATTTCAAAGAAATGAAGGAGTTCCACAGCATTGATTCAATAGGGAAAAGCCAAGTGAATACAGCGACTGGGCAATTGACCTCCAATAACCATGGTTGCAATGGTGCAAAACTGGATTACATAAAAGGTTATGACAAGGCATTGTCTAAATCAGATACAATTGTCTGTGAAGATAGAAAATCCACTGATGATCACAGTAGGTACACTACCGAAATGAAGACAAATCACATGCCGAAATCACCAAAGAAGACTCAGGATGGTCTAGAAGGTGATGTCAGCGAGAACAGTTCAAGAAACGTAACGTGGAATCCACCCACAATAACGGAAATAGAAATATCAACACCGCCACCAGCTGAAATAGAAGCAGAACCAATTCATTCCCGGAAAAAATGGAACAGTGATGACATTTCTCCTAAAGCTTCTAAAGGAGGATTTAGAAAGCTTCTTATGTTTGGAAGAAGAAGCCGTGCATCTGCCATGGCTTGAATAATGGTGAAGAAACAAAACGCAAGAGTTTGGAACTGCAGACAAATTTTTGAAAGGAAAAAAGGGAAATGAGATACAAAAGGTGAATCCAAGTAGATTGTTCTCATTTACAATAAGGCCTTCAAATGCTGCTGCCATGTTTTTGTAATTTATGGAGGTTTGTATTTCCAAAGTTTGGGAGTGTAAATTCTTATTGGAAATGCTTTCTTTGTGTGTATTGGTTTGTCATTGAATCATTCTTTTAATCTTTTTCATTTTGAGATCATTTTTGTAATCCTTAGTGGAATGTTTGTTTTTATTTAATTCACAAGTTTGTAAGGATTTATTGCCTGTTTGTATGTATTTTCATCATAAAAATTTCAGGGTTCAAAGACCACACTTCCATTATTCATGTCACAGTTTCTTGAGTTGTCTCTGCATAGTTGTGAATTATGGAACCATTAGTCCTATTATAGTCCACATGAACACGATGTGCCTCAATCTTTCTCCAACGGGTCTTCAATGTGGTATTCGGTGAAGTAGACCCTTCAACACGGCCACTCCAAAGATCTTTGGTTTCCAAGTCTTAATCCTTCAACCTTCTACAATTAAACCATTAACCATTCTGATTGGATAAACTAAGTAGCCTCCATCTTAAACGATATGGCCTAATAAAGAACTTGTGAACTATAGTATTATCTGCTTTGAGTCTGTTATTGACCTCATATTGGTAGTTTGAAGAAGGAATGTAATTATAAACACTCATAAATTTAACCGTCACTATAATAGCATAGGTTGCATATATATCATGTTACTTTTTTACTTTGTTTTTCTCCCACTAGGGTTGGGAGGACATTTTTGACCGACACCCCTCCCAAATGTAACGAAGGTGACTAATCTAGTACTTGCGCTTCCTTATCATTGATCTCGTCCATGCAAATATATAGGATATAACTACATAGCAACATCTTATATTTTCTTTATTTAAAGAAAAGGTGTCCACTCTAAAGATTGAAATATTAACGATTTCTAAACTTTAAATTAACGTTTTTTTTTAATTTAAACTCTTAATATATAATTTATTCAAAATCAATATACTAACTATTGCACAAATGCTGTAGTTATATAACATGTTACTTTTTTTTTGACGAGATAACATGTTACTTTGATACATAAAAGAATCAGAAAATGAACATCCTACATGGATGTCAAACCAAGTGACAGTGAAATGACAACTACCACTGAAAGCAAAGTTATGGTTCTCTTTGCGTTGTCTTTCTATTCTATGCCTCCTCATTTTCTCCTCCTAAAATTCCCACCAGCCATCACCATCTTTTTTTGTGTGCTATTTTTTACCTTTTAAATGTTTATAATGCCAGAGAATCAGTGAATATCAATTAAATTTTCAATTTAGTGATCAAAACTTCGGCCTAGTAATTAAGGTTTTGTTGCATCCACTTAAATTTGTTCGTAAAATCATTCATAAAATTGTCAGATATTTTAGAATTTTAAGGTTGGCACGAAGAATATATGGTTGAGAGGCATTCGAGAAAATTTGACTTAAGAATACTGAATCAAATCAATTGGACTGGAAATTAAAACTCTCCAACAAAATTGAGTAGTATTACCTATGGGGGAAATGTTGGACCTCTATAGTGGTGTATGGACTTGCCACCAATTGAATTGATTGATAGCTTAAGATGAACGAAATATGAATAGTTATTGATGGATGACCAACAGCTTGTGCAAATAATGTTACATCATTACTTAAAGTAATTGATTTGTTTTGAAACTTTATGGTATTAAACGAGTCAAAATCATGATTAGGTATGTGTTCCTTTATTTTCTTGGAAGAAAGCTAAGAGGACAACGTTGCCTTTTAACTCTTAATTGCTTAAGCGTGCCAAAGAATTTTAGGTTTTCTTAAACTAAGAATTGAAAATAATTGAATGAGAATTGCACTCAATGAATCAAACTTCCTTTTTTCTAAAGGAAGAAGAGGAGAGTGCAAACAACAGTAGCATACCCCTGCTAGGCGTTACTATGCAGGCAATACTCCCCGCTGCGGAATGTTCCTAGAGTCATAGCTGACACTGACAGCGAACTTGGACCCATGCATGAATGTGGTCATTGCAATTTCTTATCGAGGACTAGCAGCTCAAGGCTTGATCAACCTAGCTCTATTACGTGACACGAGTCCATAAAAACTGGGACTACCTGGAATTATATCGCTCCCTTATGAGCTCGAACCCGAGCCCTGCGAACTGAGGACAACGCCCCTTGCCGTTAGGCTACCCTTTAGGGGTGATAAATCAAATAAATCAAACTTATTAAACAAACGATTTGGAATGATTAAAAGGACATAAAGCATTCACTATTGTTGGAGAATTTCGGTATGAGCTTTTGTATGAACGGAAGTGATTTGAGAAGAGAGAGCGAAATCGACACAAGAATTTATAGTGGTTCGACCAACTTTGCCTACATCCACTACCTAAGTCTCATTTAGGCTTTTCAGTATCGAGGATTGATTGTGCTCAATCCAACAATGCCAATACACGAGGTTGATTCCGGCTCAACATCTCTAAGGCCTCACAATGTTGTTTTCTATAGGTTCACAACAAACCTTCTAAATGTTGTTTTATACTTAGGTTCACAACAAACATCTACAATGTTATTTTTTATAGGCTTACAACAAACCTAACTCATACTCTCAAAGTGTATACAAATTATTTACAACAGATTGAAACACTATGCTAGAGTTGGATATTTTATATTGAAGGTTGAACTTTGATTTCTAGCTTGATTGATTGTTTTTCTAGGTTGAAATTGATATGAAATTTGGCACAATGAGTTCTGATGTTGTTCAATTTATTTCTTCCATTCTCTTGATGTATTTATAGCATTTTCATGTCATATGACCGTTGGTGGTGACAAGCTAGCCGTTGGAGTGCATTTAATGCAGTTGCAGCTTTCTGGAACATTAATGACGTACGTTGCAATTTGTAAGACGTACGTTGATTATGCTGAATTCCAGTTGACGTACGTTGCACTGACCGTGACGTATGTTGATCATGTCTGCTTCCTAAATGACTTACGTTGCCTTTCCTCTGCGTACGTTGTGATCCTTCACTGCGTACGTTGTGCATGTATGATGTACGTTATTCTTGGTCTGGAACAATCTAGTAGCTTCTGTTTTTTGCCTGAGCCATGTCTACGTACTTACCAGATTCTCTACGTACGTTGTAGTCCATAACGTACGTTGTGACATTACAAGACGTACGTTGATCACGACGTTTTCCAGATAACGTACTTCAGATTTGTTGTAACGTACGTTGTTGCTTTGTAGAGCCTTGTTTCACAACTCTAAGCCTTCCAACGTATTCCACTTCAAGTCAAACGTTTTGCTCTTCATCAAAACCTTTTGCTCATCATCAAAACACATAAGGAACTTATTGTTGATCACCCATGATCCAACAATCTCCCCATTTTTTATGATGATAAAACTTTGAAGGTTTGATGGCTACATCAAGGGAAACAATTGATCAAGGATTCCATCATTGTCATTTGATTAGTATTATGCAAGAGTGAATGCAAAAATTTGAATTTTCTACCGCATTCAATCAAATATATAACACTCTCCCCCTTTTTGTCATTAAAAAAGATTAATCAATTAAGCAAATTATAAACATTTTTACTCCCTCTTTCAAAAGCAATTTGTGCATATATAAAAAATAATCTCTCCCCCTATTTATTTCAAAACAATGCACATATGTAAATCAACACAATCAAATAATTCATGCAAATAACAATAATTAAATTAGAAATAAAAATTACATGAAATATAAAGGAATGAAAATTAGGAGTACCTAATATGCCGAAAGGTATACATTTGCCATTGGATCTTCATCATCACTTGAAGAAGAACTATAGTCTCTTATTTTCTTTTTCTTCTTCTTATCCTTCAACCTCTCCATCTCTTTTTGTTGATGCTTCTTGTTTTTCAACAACTTTTCATAAGTTGCTATTATTTTGGAGTAGAATTTTAGCTCTTCATCCTCCTCTTCATTGGAGCTTGTCTCTTCTTCACTCTCCCCTTTTTGGCAATGAATAGAAGCTTTCAATGCCTTCCCATCCTTTGGTCTTCCATCTCTTGATTTGAGCACAATCTCATAATTTATGAGTGACCCAATTAAAGCACTAAACTCCAAAGAATTTAAGTCTTTGGACTCCATGATAGCGGTGACCGTTGCGTTCCATGTTTGAGGCAAAGATCTCAAGATCTTCTTCACCTTGTCGCTATTATAGATTGGTCTTCCAAATGAAGCAAGACCATTTGTGATTTCCGCAAAGCGATCAAGCATGTTGTTAATGCTTTCATCCTCTTTCATGGAGAATAACTCATAGTCATGTAGAAGCATATTTACCTTGGTTTCCTTGACTTGATTTGTGCCTTCATAAGTAATCTCAAGTATTTCCCATATTTCTTTGGTATGATCACAAGAGGAGATTCGATTGTACTCTTCTTGACTCAAAGCACAATACAAGAGTTGAGTGGCTTTGGCATTTCGACTTAGAGACTTCCAATATTCATTGTTGAAGTCTTTATACTCCTTAGGTGTGCCATCTTCATTCTTGGGAATTTTTGGACCAAGAATAATCACCTTCCATCGCTCGATATCATATGATTGGATGAAAATAGTCATCCTTTTCTTCCAAGAATTGAAATTTGAGCCATTAAATAAATGAGGGGTATAAAGAGAAGAACCAGATACATGTGGAGAAGAAGGACCAAAATTCATGTTGTTGATGCAAATCTTTGCTCCAAGGATTTTAAGCTTTTTTATTGGAGACCCTCTCTGATACCACTTATTGGAGAATTTTCCCGGGGATGTTGAATGGATAGCGAAAGTGACTTGGGAAGAGAGAGAGAAATCGACACAAGGATTTATAGTG
>CAODLS011891905.1:0-11632 GCA_948243855.1 Flueggea neowawraea
TTTCATATGTAGTTTTTCTGTGAAAATCTTTTACACTTTAGGCATTTGTTCTAGTTTTCTTTGTATGATGTTTTTTTTTTGTCTGTCTTAATTTTTTTTTTTTCATTTCAAGTTGAATTAATACTAAATTTTTGGATTGATTGTATTACAGAAGACAGGCTGCATAACACATGGGGTCAGAATGAGGCCACTGTTGTCCCTTTGTCTGCTGAAAAAGTAAAAGAAGCAGCTAAGGTTGGTCTTGCTGCTGCAGCAACTAAAGCTAAACTGTTTGCAGATCATGAAGAACGGGAAATTCAGAGGCTTTCTGCTAATATCATAAATCATCAGGTATAAATGTCAATGATTTTACTTTACATATTTTCATCTTTTCACTGATGTGCATGATGGCATTCAAATACATGCTTCTGATTCAATTCTACATCTTCAAGCACACAAGTGGGCATGCACTTGTGTTTCCAGGGCAATGATTTGTTGTTAGCAAGTGTAACAAAGTTGAACATATAAGCACAGGCTTTGTTGTGGTTACTTCTGTAGCATGTACTTTTGTCAATCATTGGAATATGTGCTAGTCTATCATATTTAATTTTATTTGACAGAAATTCGAAATTAAATAAATGATGGAGGTTCTCTTGGTATCTCCACTTTTCAACTGCATCTTCATTCTATAAAAAAGAATTTGAACACAGGTGATTTGGAAGCAGTAGGATTTGTGGTAAGGGTTGATCCAGCTGGTTGGGAGAGTTGTTGATGGTTTTGGAAGAATTTTTGTCTCAATTTTCAGTTTTGTCAATTGATAGAGTTTCGTACTTTTATGTTTGACTAACTGCAAGTAAATCTTGAATTATTCAGCACAATTGACATCTGAACTGGCAACTGCATCACTGGAACAATGTCATGCGTTGTGCATGTAGACTTTTGAAAAACTAGACACCTGATTCAGCACTTCATGATACATCTGCTTATTTCACATTCCGGCAGATTTTAGCATTCATGTTAGCAAATTAGTAACGCTTTGGTTTTAATTCAGTTGAAGAGGTTGGAGCTAAAACTGAAGCAGTTTGCAGAAGTGGAAACCTTCCTAATGAGGGAGTGCGAACAAGTGGAGAAGGCAAGACAAAGGTTTGCGGCGGAGCGAGCCCGTATCCTATCAAGCCGGATGGGAGCTGCTGGGTCCACTTCACAAATGAGTCTAGCTGGTGTTGCTCCTGCCATGGGCAACAATAACATGGGCAACAACAGGCCACAGGTTATGCCTTCCTCGTTTTCACAACCAAGCATTTCAGGATATGGCAACACTCAACAAGTCCATCCTCATATGTCGTTTATGCAGCGGAGCCAGGGACAGATGATATTTCCGTTGGGGCCAAGGCTGCCGTTATCGGCTATACAACCATCCTCGTCCACTCAATCTAATGTTATGTTCAATTCCGCCACCGGAAATTCACAGCCTGGTGTCAATCAAATGATGAGGCAGATGACGGGGCCAGGCAGTGGTCTAGGTTGATAGGGAGAAATCAGTGTAAATTTTAATGTTTATGATTAATTCCATTGGATATTGGCTCACTGATTGTGCCACTGCCAGAGCAGAGGCTGAGCTGTGTGGCCGAGTTTCGTCAGGCATGTCAGGCTTGTTTTGTTAGTTTTGTCAGTTCTTGCTGAGTATAAGTTTACATGGTGTTGCTTGTAGTTGTAGTGCATGTAACAGATAACGGCTTATGTACCATTGCAATGAATTAGGTAAATTAATTTTGGAATCAATAATCAGATCTATAGTGCTTCACATCTCTGATCGTTTTTTCTTCTTTTTTACTGACATTTTGGGTTGGTAAATAATCCTGTCTCCTGCTGCTGGCTAATTTTGTGCCTGTCTTCTGACAACTGCAGTGAAATCTTGTTTGGATCAAGAAACATGTGGTTTGAGCATTTTCTTTCTCTTAACAAGTACATTTCTAAAGCTCAAACCCTTGTTTTTCATATCGGTTAGTCTAGTGCCGAGATAATATTCGAGCTACTGTTGGTCTAGATTGAGTTAGCGTCATTCGAGTTATCGTTGGTCTAAATAGAGTTAGCGTGCGTATGGATTGGTCGTATTCATTCAAAGAAAAACAACCGTTTCCATCTATAAAATTCACTAACAGTGTATCAAGTATTGATCCAACGATGTACTAATGATTGGAAAACTAGGAATAATATGCGTCGGAATTCGTTGAAATGAGGTTTTCTCTTTTGCTCAAAAATTCGTTGAAGCGAGCTTGTGAGAATGATGCTTGGAGTACATAAATTCGATTGAAATTGAGCATTTCCGCTTGAACATTAACACACTATAGAATTATGCAGGTGATCATTCCAGAGTAAAAAGGATCCTGCAATTATTTCCTAGTTTACAGGAAGCAGGGAATGAGGAAAAGATAAGAACGGATTGTGGGTTATGAGCCTTCTTAGACATAGGAGAAAAAAAAAGGACTTCCGGAAAAAAAGGAAAACACCATATCAATTTATTAGCCTTGAAAATCCAACTATTCAGGTAGCGGCACATCGGCTAGATCCTCTCTGTAAGGTATCTGTTCCATCTCCAACGCCTCATTAGATTTTCCTACACCATTTTCCATCTTGGACTCTACTATTTCACCATTTTTGGTTGTTTCAAGGTATGTTTCAACTCTGTCTTTTCTGAATGTTCGATAGATGACTGCAGCAATGTAAATTGCCATTAATGGAAAAACTATGATCCCTACCAACACCTTTCCGACCACGGGCAACTTGTTGTGGATTAACCGATCCACAAAACCTGTACTTAGATAGTACACATTGATGCCAATAATTATCAATCCTAAAACCCATGAGATGATTATTATCTGTAAAATGAAAATTATTGGAATTGCGCTTTAGAATCATGTTTAATTACATTAATTGAACATGTCAAACCATTTTCTTGTTCAGATGAAAAACCACTTCGAAATTAGAGTATTAACTTATTTAGAATTATGTTTTTAAATCTTGCTTAGATGAATAATCAATTCGAAATTAGGAATAGTCGATAATTCAACTTACGAAAATTGAGTTCTTATGTGGCCCCATCTTGGTTCTGCTGCCACTAAATTTAAGAAGAGGAATCAAAGCAAATGGAAGTTCAAATGAAAGTATCATCTGCCAAAGGGAAAAAAACAATCAACTTAATTAATGATCGGTCTAATATAAAAAAAAAAGTGCGATAAACTAAATGTGAAGTTGAATGAAGTAAGCATAATTATAAAGTCAAACTAACCGATGCAATGATGATTAATCTGCCGGCTCCTGATGAGCCACCGATAATTGATACAATTAGACTAGGCGTAATGGCAATACATCTAGTCATCAGATTCCTCAGCCATTTTCTCATCTTAAGATCCAAGAAACCCTACAATCAATCAAACAGTCATGAACTGAAAAATCACAAAATATTATTAAAATATAAACTGTTGTTAAATTATGTATCTTATGAAAATAATAAACTTGTTAAAAAAAAATTGGTGAAGACCTGCATGATGTATATTGCCTGCGTAAGTGCATGTGATAGTGGAGCTTTGTCCTGAGGCGAACAATGCAATGGCATAAACTGTTGAGCTTGACTTTCCAAGCACATTCCGAATGAACAAAATCACTATTAAATTAGTAATTAATCATAATTATACATATAAGTTTCTGATATTTGTATGCAGACGTGGACAACACATGTACTAGACTGTATGAATCGGAGTAAAATCAGACTATGAGAAATTAGTTCAAAATCGGTCTACCTGGAACTTGCCCCAAACCGAAATCGGAACCTAGCTGGTTAGTTTGGTTCAGGTTTAAGATTTTCTTAAACCATGAACTGATGGTACAACCACCGATTGTAAATTGACTATTCAACCAGCAGTTTAATCAGTAGTTGAACCAAAAAGAAGTAAAAAATTAAAAAAATATTTCCAATTGATTTGTTTATTTATTTGAGATGAACAACTAATTTTTAAATAAAAAATAAAAATAAAATAAAAAAGGTTTGAATTGTCTTACCATGTGGTACGAAACCGATGAACTAAAACTGAAACAGAACAAAACCATTTAAAATTGGCCTTGAGTAGTTTGGTTCAAGTTCTTTCTTTTTTTTTTAAACATGAACCGACATTTTATGAACCGTGCCTAGGTTTATTCTCAAGTACTTAAACACATTCCAACAAGGAATAGATCGCCAGAGAATTAATTAAAAACAAAACAAAACAGAGAATAGATTGACAGAGGATTGCCAAGGTGGCAATCCGTCTCCAGGTAGATCCAATGGTTAGATTTGGATCCAGTTTGGCAAGCCGCATAAATGGTGGGATGAGATCCAGTTTTGTGCAATTGCTAAGCTGACAAACTGCGCAAAATTAGACAGGTTGCGATCTAGTTTAATTTTGAGTGAAATTTAATTGGTTTAAGTTTGTGATCGGACCTTAAGCAGGAAAGAAGCAGAGTTTAGGGTGAGATCACTGCATCTATCAACGTTTTCTGGTGTGATGTCCTTGGCCGTGCAAACTGTACCCGATACCGATACAATGGCGACATTTATTAGGAATGCTACGAATAGTGCAAATCCACTCTCTATCAGGAAATATCGACAAGCGTCCTGTTCAAATCAAGACACCATTTACAGTTAATTTACGGCAACAAACATTGTGACAAAACAATTAAAGTTCGAAAAATATGAAATCACGTTCAAATTCCTTTAATTATACCAATGATCCTTTTAAACAAACCTGCAAAAAACTAAAAACAATTATACTGGACTAGTGACTTACATTGATGCCACGGACTGAGTTGGGTACTTTCCTAGAAAGCACAAGAGCAGAATGAAGAAAGAGGTTGTTTCTGTAGATCAAAACACGAAATGCATGGCTTACATGTTCATATTCATATATAATTGACTTAAGTATCAACGATTAATTAAACCAGTAAATTTGTACTCTAAAATATTAGAGTCGTCTCTGGCAATCAACTCTAAAATAGTGGCGCTAAAATTATGATCGAAAATACCAATATGGAAAGTATTGAGGGGAGCTGGATCTTACGGCATCACAAGAACACCAAGTAGAGCAATGGCATCAGCAGTGGCGCCATTACCGCTGAGCTTGGGAATGAACATGCCTTTCATCACAGCTGAAGCAGGAGGCTTTACGTAACTTAGTTCACCAAAGAAACATCCAGCCATTACAAACACCAATATTGCCACCAATAACTCCAGTTTCCTCACCTGTGAAACAAAATATAAATTTAAAACCCTTAATTATCAACAGTTAAATTTTCTAGTTTTGAAAAAAAAAGTTAAAGTTTTTTTCTGCAAATTAATTATTTTTATTTAATAATAAGGTTCATTATTACTTTTATGCATAATCTAATATATTTTTTGTACTCCTATTGCAACATTCAAATTTAGTAAAAAAATCTTTAACTTTTACAAATTTTTACCGTTGAAACTAATTATTATTTTTTTAATTAAATACTTACATATTAACATAAAACTGACCCAAAAAGTAGTTGTTTAGGTGTTTCTGTCACTGTTATATTTAATTACAAACATTGTGATCAGTAGCGCAGCCAAAAACTTTAGTTTAGAGAGGCCAACAATACTATATAATCTATCCAGTTTGTATCGTTATATCGTAGATCATCATATTATAGGTAATGTTTCTAGGTTATTAAGAATTTTATCTTTGTTTTATCATTTAATTGTATCAATTTTATTTTTTCTAGTTGACTTTATTTGTCTTTTAATTGTAAGAAAAATATAAATATCAGAATTACTAAATAAATTAATGAATGTAAATGCATATTCTCGACGAGGTATTGATTAAGCATATAATATTTTGATTATAGTTTAGATTTTAAAGTGCTATTTTAAAATTGTGCCAAATGAGATTAGAAAAACGTAAGAACTTAAAATGAAAAGAAAAGCAATATATAGATATAAAATAAAATATGGACTAAAAGAGAAGAAACAAAAAGTTGGGTTATAAACTCAATGTTTTATGAAATATAAAACAAATTGAAATAAAATAATCTCTAAAAAAATAATACTAATACAAATTATTACTTCTTTTAATTAATTTTGTTTTCTTCATTATCCTATTTTTTATGAACATCTGTCAATTTTTTTGAGAGGGCCATATATAAAGCAAGTTATCCATAAGGTACTATATCTGTTATTTACAAAGTTTGGGGGGACCAAGGCCGGTCTCCGCCATCGATTGTGATAAAAGTAAGAAAACTAAAAATGTATATTAATTTCAAGTAACAAGCAGCTGCTGATAGAGATAAATTTACAATTGGAAAAAAAAAAATGAGCACCTTTTTTAATATAATTTATTGACGGCATTTGGATATAACCGACAGAAGTTCAGTATTAGTTGGACTTACATTCTTGTTTTTATTTGTTTTGGGTCGATGCCAGTGCAAATGAAGTACTGATTAGTACAAGAAATGATCTAAGAACCACTTGTTATAAGCTAACAAGATGCCATGACGAACTACTGGATAATTTACCCAGATATTAATATTTTGAAGATAAATTAAATAAAAATTAGTTGACAAAATCAAATCATATGGCTGCAATCATAATATATAATTAATTATTTTTTTGTTTAGGAGCTAATAGTGTGACATCGGAATGTTAAAAATTTTAATGCAACTGAAAAATGTAGACACTAGTAGTCCATCTTATCTGTTGTCAATATAAAATTTATAGTTTTGACACAACGTTCTTGTATAATATAATTTTAATTTCATGTCAAAAATGTTAAATTACATAATATACTTTCATTGTTAGATCAATTGGGTCTCGACAATGAAATATTAGAGCAATTGAAATCTCTAAAAGATGGTTTGGGTTACGTCGATATTGCACCATGCTATAATATTTTAAGGCTAAAAATGAATTCAAACAAACAGGAAGAGAATTTTTTTACCCCATATTTCTGAAGGCCAAGAAGTAGGAGAGTGCTAAAACCAGTCATAAGAACACCAACCCATAGTCGAATATGAAAGAGTATGTTTAGCGCAAATGCTGTCCCGATCACTGCAAAATAAGAAATAATGTTACATAAAAGCAGTTACGGACTTAGGATTATTTTCATTTATGGGCACTACTGAACGACGTCACAGAAGTTGACAGTAATTTTAATGGTAAAACGGATTGACAATAGATCAAATTAAAGATGTCATTATTTTTTTTTAAGTTCGAAGACTTAAAAATTAATATATATATATATATATATATATGAACTCGTATTATAATGAAACTATATATATAGAATTTTGTTGGCGCCGGTAGTCACAAGGCCCCCCACCCCCGGGTCCATCCCTGCATAAAAGCATACATAATATTTTTATAGACCGCCAAAATTTCTGTTTGTCAATAAAAAAAGAAGAATCAATGCTCAAATTTTAAACGTATAAGTACCAACAATAAGTAAGTAAAATATATACAAATGATGGTAGTTATTTTTTCTTAAGAGGACTATCAGTGTTTTTAGTACCGTCTACCAAAACCTACATTAGAAAAATATTAACAAATGTAAAAGTACATAAAAAATAATTATAAAAAAAAACTCATAATAAGTGAAATAAAAATAAGAGAAATTTGCCTTCTGGTATGTCCGCAGCAATGACAGCCAACTCTGCCAGCAACCACAGGCATAACTTCACATATTTCGGATATTCGAACTTGCACAACTCCGACAAGTGCTTTCCTGAATTTCAAGTTTGATTCCGTTGTCATTTACTATTTTCAAAGCTCAATATTAAAACTCCAATTACTTCATGTCTAAAAATTGAGGTTGCATTGCCATGATTTAATTTCTTACCGGTGCTTACACCAAGATTTGCCGCCAGTGATTGTATTACAAGAGCGAACACCAGTCCGATAAGTACCACCCATAGCAGCTGTGTATATATATCAGAAAATTGAAATGATTACTGAAAAATTTAGTTTTTATTTTCTTTTTCCATTGACAATTGATTTCTCATACATACCTCATATCCATGGTTAGCTCCTGCTTGCAGATCAGTTTCCACTATACACATGAAGTTGAAAACAAAAAATTTAAATTCAATTTGTGATAAGAAAAATAAACTCGTGACAAGACACATAAACAAGCGTGCATGCACATACATATAAAAAAGAATATGATAGAAGAACTTACAGTTTCCGGGATCAAGGTAAGCCATTGATACGAGAAACCCAGGTCCAACAAATGATAAAAACTTTCTCCAACCAGGTTGCTACAACCAATAAAAATACAACAAAGTATCTAAATTAAACAAAAAAATGGCTCCAAGAGAAGAAAAAGAATACATGCGAGACCAACATGATGGAGAAGATTATTGAAACCTGAGGAGTGTCAGGATTTTTCTGATCCTGATCAATGTTATAACTATGATCATCATCTGGTGGAGTCTGACCCTCCAAATTGACTGCCGCGATGCGGTTGCTGTGTACACGCCATGATGATCGAACTATCTCATGTTCTTGTTGTAAACTCGCATGACTCTACTTATAATATGTTTCTTTAGTAATGAGTAATAGATTGTGCACGCAAAAATACATGTCTCGCTAGACTGTACGGCCTCTATTTATAGTGAAAGGTTGATATATTATGTTTAGATTGGAGTAATCATGAATATCTAACCCAATGTTTATTTAATCAAATCGGTTGGATGCTATTGGTGTTGCAAAAGATGCTATCAATATCAATTGTCCTCATCTCCTTGTTGATATACGTATACAACATACACTTAGTTCTCACATTAATTAATTATGTATTTTGATGTTTGTGTAAAAAAATGAGTTTCTGTTCCAATTATTATAAGTTTCTTATCAAAGCTGGCCAAATCTATGAGGATTAATTTACAAATCAGAGAGCTAGTATATTCCGTTGTTTTATTCTCATATATATGGTGGTGCACTAAAGGGGAAAAAAAACATATTACTTTCAACTTCTTAATATGTGATAGAAATTTGCCACTAGCAGACTCAAATATGATTTTGGTTTTGGTGTTTAGTTAGTTTTTTTTTTTTGAAAAAAAAAAGTGAATTAGATTTTATTATGCGAAAGGATCAAAGGATAGTTTGTACTCAAATGATAAAGACGATGCGAAAGAGAGAATAGAAAATAGAGTCAGATTTATTAATTAATTGAGTAACGTATAATATGGTTTTATTCTCTTCCGAGGTATTCAATGAAGTATGAAGAGAGGCCTACGCAACATGGGAGTTTGATTCTTAACTGGGATTAAATGAGACAGAGAAAAGATGAACCATCGCGACTTTGGAGAGGAATATTATGATAGATTTAACTGAAGTTTTTTTAAATATTGTCTCTGTTCAAAGATTAATTTTGTCTTTGGCCTTTTAATTTTTGAGTAGTAGAAAGTAATGAGGGTTGCAAGATTCAGGAAAGATTTATATTATTTTACATATTATAAATTTAGAGACTAAAAAGAGCTGACATTCCTGCCTCCTGATAAACAATTACAAGCAATTCCAAAAGATAAAAGAGTGTGGATAACACTTAAGAAAGAATAGAGAAAACCATAAATTGAAGATTGAATTAGTTAGTTAAATAAAAAAAAGAGTCAAAATTCAATGAAATTTCGAGGATCATGACTTATCAAAAAAAAAAGATTCAAATTTAAAAAAAAAACATATTGAGAGAGAGAAATTGATGATGTATTTTTGAGGTGGTAATCAACTCTTTTTAAAAAAAATGTTGAAAAAAAAAGATCAAAATAATTTCATTATATTTTTCAAAAAGCTAGTTGAAATTGTGAAAAGACTAAATTATTAAATTAGCTTAACTTCAATTTATCCGAACAAGCATATGGGTCCAATGCAAGACCAAAAAACATTATTTCCTAGGGCAAAACATGATAGATGAATGGAAAAAAAAAACAAATCAGAAGATTTTCCAAAAACAGAAAGCCTTGCAAAGAGAAAGAAGTATATATATTATTTATAATTGGACGTGATAAAAATATTTTTATATATCTGTTAAATGTTGACATGATCGATACTCTAATTTTACTCTTAATTTTTCAATTAATTAATTCTTGCCAGCATATGATTCAAAATTTAACAATTATTTAGACGAAATAAAAAAGAAAGAAAGAAAGAAATAGACAAAAAAAGAGAGAAATATCAAAATTTGGTGGGTTTTTATTAAACAGAAAAGTTGTTTTAGTTTTTCATTATTAGCGAAATTGATATCAACAAGAATGACCGTTGTGAGAGTCAATGGAAAAATAAGAAAATGCAAATCAAATGGAGTGATAAGGCTGAAAACTCTCATAACAGTTCCTATGTTAGTGGAGAAATTAGTGGGGATGATGAGACAACTGAGGAAATAACGGATACAAACCAAAATGATAGTCCGCTAAATGAGGAAACTCCAAACTCTCATTTCCCTTTTCTATTCAAGTTGACTAATCCCAATATGTCTGACGGCAACATTTTGAGATCATGAGAAACGCACATCACATTATTATCTTAGGTAGGAATAGGATTTATTTTTTTTTATATGGCAGTGATTCTTTTTCTTTTTAAAAAAATACTACCTAAGTTTGGATTCAACTGAGATTGAACCACCTATTGAAAATTAGTGTTGATCATTTATATAAATTTCACCATTATAAAATTGTAGTTAGCTGTTACAAGTTGCCATTGGCGAGTAATTTTTAACAAAGTGATAATGAATACAAAATTTCTCACAGCAAACTACTTAACAAATTTTGGCTGGTAGAAATATTGCAGAAATTTGATTATAAAATTTGTCTATCATTCCACTTGTGAGAGCTTCGGATTTGTCTATATGCATCGCGACTAACTCGACTTATCTAAAATACGCAAAATAGAAATGAAAAGTTCCATTTAGAATGAGTTTAATTCCTACCATGAATTCTTTTGCATAACTGTAAGCTAGTGTTTATTATGTCATAAAACAACTAATTTGCAACTTGTTTTTAATATATTTATCAAAGATTTTAGCCAAAAAAAAGAAAGAAAGAAGGGAAGTCACACACCTTAATTAGTTAGTTTTCCGACTGGTACTTCCATTAATTAGTTAGTTTTCTGACTGATGAACACAAGAATTACTGCTCGGGCAAGGCTAATCTTTCATTCCTCTGTGTTAGGCAAAACATCCTGCAACTCATCTGACAAGCTTAATTCGTTCTCCATGTTAGTTTGTACTAGGTTTTGGTTCTTCATTGGTTCTACGAATGTAACCACTGTGTCTTTTCTAAATGTGAGATATAAGACCGCAATGATATAAAATATCATGAGAGGAAATACTATGATTCCAATCAACACATCCCCATATTTTGGCAGAGTCAACGGAAGGAATTTAGCTACTGGTTTAACAGATAAACATTATATAATAGTAGGTTCGAGTTACTTATATCGATTTGTGCGGAAGCTCGACCCAACCAGCAGCGTAAGACAAAGGTCAGGATCGGTTCAATGTTGGTCTCGCGAGCAAGCCACGGCCGAGTTGCCGATGAGAGTGCTCGTTTGTTTCGCAGCCTAGATGCCACCAAGGATCTGAACCATCGACGAACGAGGAGCGAGTAGAGCGAG
>CAODLS011892013.1:0-14220 GCA_948243855.1 Flueggea neowawraea
GCTTACCATTCTGAAGCTGCTCCTGGGGCTTTTGACCAGCTTCATTCTCACCAGAGAATGCATGGCTTTCCCGCGCAATTTTAGGTTTTGTTATGGACCTGGTGACTGTTTCTGCTGTCATCTGTTTGTAGAGTTCCATCAACAAATTCAACTCTGCAAAGTACAATATCTATAGTCAAAAACTCATCTTTTGGGTCAAAACACATTACTTATCTATACACTATCCACTGTCATGCAAGAATTATGACAATCACTTAAAATGAAACTTATCTTAATTAATTTCAGGTAATTAGCGAATAAAATAATTTCCCAACCCAAGGGAGTCTTAGCAATTGTGGTTGGATGCAACCTTAAGATCGTAGGTGAGGGGCTCACCACTAAGCTACTCCTCAACCTTAAAAGCATTTGACGAAGAAGATTTGGGGCTTTATTAATTACAAGTTTCAACAGACAGATCTTGGATAATTAAAGTCATTACATTTTCCAATTATTGAACAGATGACTGCCGCCTATTGTAAAAAAAAAAACTATAAAATTAAGAAAAAAAATGCAAAATAATTGTGGACGGGTGGCAAAGGGAACAACAATAATAGTCTGGTTCGACATCTGAGACACCGAATTTAAGACAGCCATGCAAACAATCTGATCAGCAGCATACTTCTGATGTGATGAAACAAGCCAATATAATCATTGCACACTCTGCCATTGAATGCTTAATCAATTATGTTTTCATTAAATATAAGACTGCATATTAACAAGCTTACTTTCTCGAACTTCATCCGCTGCCTTGCAATTTCGGAAGTCCACTGTTCGAAGCACCTTCAAGAAAACAAGAAACTTAGGCCACCAATTTGTTTCATATCAATATGTCAGGTAAATTGAAAGAATGCAGTAACAATTCGTAAAAAAAAAAGAGGTTCACCCAGTAGATCACTATAACTTTCCAGATTGAATCAACCACAAGTTTCTATAGGGACTATTTGCTTGCTTTCCAAATGATTAAATTCATAATTCAAGATATAAACTAACATTCAAAGAAAATATAATCTGATTGAAAGTCAATAACAGATGTCTAATCTCCCAAATTTCAAAATTCAAAATGCTTCACAGTTTCCCCTAACCCGCTCAACCAGAGCATTATGTGTGATGTCTCATCTACCAAGTTTCATATCCCTTCACTCGATCAAGTTCTTTATCAATATCAACATCATCAATTAATTGTCTCAACTTGCAAATCCTTGTTAATCTAATCAACTAACATCAGCTTTGCATATCCCGCCGGTTTCGCAACTTCCCCGTCTTATTTCTTTATAAGTTTGTTCTTTGAATTCTTGCAACAATTTCCTCTCAAGCCTCCATGTACACACAAACTTCTCCTTGAATTTCACACTCACTCCTCATCAGATACTCCAGTAGATATCCCCCCCAAAGCCACTAGGCAGTATCAACAGTGCGGCTCTAACAAACAGAGGCTACTGGAACAGAGCTATTGAATTCCCAATCTTTAATAGCATGACGCTCACTCATCAACTTAACCCTACAATTCTAAGTTGGATAATTGAAAACTTATAACATTTCAAGCCTAGATATTTCCCAAACCATATCCATAACCATCAGAAATCTATAAAAACAATCAGAAAAGAGAATCATACCCAATTATAGATCAAATTCAACCTAAATTTCCACAAAGCAACGACAAAAAAGGCAAATCAAAACTTGAACAAAAAATTATGAAAAAAGAATGAATCTTTGGAAATGGGTCGTGAAAAAGAAGCACCTCAAGTATGTGGGGACGAATGTCGTTGACAACATTACGCATTTTGAAGTAGACGTTTTCTTGGATGTCACTCTGAAGAGGTCTTTTCTTGCTCTCGGCAGGCTGAGAAGGAGGAGGCGGTGGTGGTGGCTCTGCCATTTCTGGTGGTGGAGGCAGGGCAGGCTCCGACGGTGGCGGTTGGGGCTGAGGTGGCGCTGGATTTGGTGGGTCCTGAACTGGGTTTGCCCCTTCCATGGGTTTGTGTCTGTAGATTTGGAATTGGAAAGAGTAATTGGTCGAATTCTCTCACTCAAAAAGTGATTGTGAATGAGTGGAACAAAGAATGGAACTTTACTGGGGCAAAGAGTGAGTGGTCAATGGTCGGTTTCACTCTCAGGTGAGTAGACCCACCGCGGGACAGGGAGGGGCTTGCTGGTGGCTGGGGGAGCTCTCCCCGTGTTTCCTGGATTGTAAAATTTATTTCAGTCCACCTTTTTTTTTTTGAGGAAATTTCAATCCACTCAATAAAAGTTTTTAGCATTTTGATAATGTGGCATAACATTTTGAATATTTTCACTTTTTACATAGTTTAAACTTTCTTTTTAAAATAGTACCTCAATTTGTTATTCAAAATTTTATTAATTTAGTCACAAGTTACTCTAAAATATAACGTGGCACAAATTTTAGACATTAATTAAAGATGAAGGAATTTGGGGTTGAATAATTAATGTGTGAAGCTTTATAAAAAAGTGTGTTATGTTAAATTGTAGTTATTTTAAACTGTAAAATCTGAGAATATATGATTGAAGTTTTGAAATTAAATTAATAAATTGGAATTATTTTGGAAAGAATTAAAATATAGTGTTGTTCAAGACGTTAGAAAAAGCCCAAAAGATTTGTACAAAAATTGTATTGAGCTATTTCAACGTGAGTCATGGCGAGTTTTCTTTTTCTTTTTATCAAAATCTCAACTTGAGGATTGCATTGTATAAAAAACATAAAAGATTAAGAACCAAAAGTTTGCAAATCAATATATCATAACACTTATAAACGTTGGAATTTTTTTAACACTTTTATCTCCCTTCTCAATTCTAAATTATTGTAATTATTAGATAATTAATTAAAAACATTTTATTTTTAATTAAGTATATTTGATTAAATTTTTTGTTATATAATTTTATTTTATTTTTATTTTATATGATAAAAATTAATTACTAAAATTTAAAAATATATATTTATATTAACAAAAATTAATTATAAATAAAAAAAATTAATAACATATAATACACATACATAAAAAGCTAGTATATATAAAAGTCATACTTTTACCAAGTGGCTTCATTAAGAGTTGAGGCATGACCTTTTTTTTCCAAAAAAAAATAAGACTTGAGTACAAGTAAATGGTCTATTGATTATTATTCCTCTCGGTACTATGATGATTTAAGAGCATATGTACCAGTGATTCTATTTTTTTCCTTAAAATATAATATTTTATTTTACTATTTATTTTAAATTTTAAATCTAACTTTATTTTTTAATATTTTATTAATAAAATAACTAATAATTTTAACAAATCTATAGTTACTTAATAAATGTAACTAATTACTATTTACTCCTCAATATTATTTATCTACTTTATCAATAAAATATTCACTTTCTAATAATTTTCTCTTCAATACACAAATTTTAAAAAAATTAACACACAAATAAAAATTAAATAATATATTTTTGCTCTTTAAAAATAGAAACATTGTTGCACATGCTCTAATAGCTTCATAAAATCAGCAGCATCAACAGTCGCACGTTCCCTCTTAATTTGATGTGTTTTCTCATCTTCCATCTCTGTAACCGTTATGACTTGGGAATTCCATTGAACATTGTAAAACCATATAATCTAATTGTAGAAGTCATCAATTTCGGTCTGAACCAAGCCACCAGTACATCCTCTTCCATAGTTGTTTGCTAGCTTTTAAAATTCACTCGCAAATTCATTTAAAATTCATTCGTAAGAATCAAAAACACTAAAATGGCTATAATTAACGTTTTTGGCAAATCTCTATGGAAGAGGATTATAGCTTTTAAAATTCATTCGCAAATTCATTTATACTTTGTGTGCTTCGTTGATCATTGGAGGTGGTAGTGATGGTGGCAATCATATCTGATGGGTATTTCAGATAGAAGTCTGATGATATGGATTGGTAGGCATAATCTGAGACAACCCGTTGGTTTGCATGGCTTCAACCTATTAGTAGGCCAAATTTAAATATGCAACAAAAGAATCATTTGTGCTTATAATGATTAAGGAAGAGAAATGATGCTGCTATTAATAAAGCACATGAGATCTTGAGGATACAAAAGAGAAATATGTGCGGTTTTTCATACTATAAGTAATTTTATGTGGTTAATTTGATTGAATAATTGAGTTAAACTACAATAGAAGATAAGAATAATGATGGAGAGATAATATGATTTGTATGCTTATGTTTCAAGTCATTTTCAACTTTGTTACCAAGTGAAAATTGAAAAAATAAAATGAAGGATAATGAATTTTCTATATCGCTTGATGTAATACAAGATGTTGTAAATATGAGTATAATATATAATATAGCTAAGTAACAATATGAAATATGTATATAAACATATATTTCTTATAGTTAACACAGTAAAGTTAAGATGACTATAATTAATGGGCTCTTAGCTCATTTCATCTAAATTAAACTAAAAAAACCAATAATTTAATAGTTTGTTGATTGAGATGTTGGTAGTAAATAAAATTTGCTTTTTTGAAGTAATTGTGTAGAAATTTTCAACCAAATCGAATGGAAATATTCAATGCCTCTCCATTTTATGTTTGTTGTAAAATGACTACTTTGCTAATTGAAGTAGAGAGCTTTAAAAATTTTGATTAGTTTGTTGTAAAACAAATTTCGATCTTTTAGAATACAACCATTGATTCACTTAGCCGAAAGTGGTTGAATATATATTGTTAATATCTTTAAAAATTTTGATTAGTTTTATTATCCATATGAAAAAAATCACTGACTATATAATTTTAGATCGCTGAAGCTATATTTAGTTTAGAATACAGTTTTCTGTTTTCAATTTTGTTTTTATATTCTAAAAATTGAAAAAATTTAATAAAAATTTTCATTTTTGAAAACTAAAAAAAGGTTTTTTTTATATAGAAAACAAGAAATTAGAAATAAATTACTATTAGTCTAATTTTTTATGTGTTTTTGATAGAGATTAAATGCAAAACCATGTTTTACATAAAAATTATTTTTTAACAAAATTTTCATCTCTATTTTCCAAATTTTCAAAAAATAAAAAAATTTCTCTAAACTAAACATGGCGATTTCCCTTCTAATAGAGCATGTGACTTGTGAGCCTATTAGAATAAATGTGCAAGAAAGAAGGAACATGAATTGGAGATTATTTTCCGTACTTCTTGGTTTAACCTGAAAGGAAATTTCTCTCCCACCCACCAAATAGACCCTATGAGGTTTCTTCTTTGGCACTGGCACAGCTTGGCAGCTTCCAATTCTATCTCTTCAATTTATTTGTTTGCTTGTTTCAATTTTACTTTAATAGAACTTCTCTTATTGCATTTTGCTTCAACTTTAAAGTATAAACTTTTACGAATCTCTCATCTGTTAACAGAATAGATTTTATTCAATTAGAAAAAAAAAACTTTATCATAAGGATCTTAGCTTAATTTAATCAAGTAGAAAAAATCATAATTTTTTAATCAAACTATGCATTCATATTAATAAGCAATGAATCAAATTAGCCAACAAGAGTCATCTGGGTACAAAACTTGAGGAAATTATACAAAATGCCAGGTTTAAGTTTCACATTCTCTAGATTGACACTACAGTAATAAATCTATGGATCATTTTGTAAACTTTTAAGCTTAATGTGCTTGCTTATAAGTTATAAGCAGCTCTTTGATCAGTTTTATTCGTGGCGATAGCTATTTAAGTTTGCCCGATAGAACGAGCAAATCTGATTTGTATAAAATTAATTGGGCAAAATTCACTGCAGTCCTTGAGATTTGACTATATCTCTCGTGCAGTCCCTCAGTTTTCAAAATTATCCATTTTAATCCCTCGTTTTGTCGCCGTCAGTCAAATACAACAGGTCACGCTAAAAAATCTGATGTGACACATGAGACTTACTAATTTTATGAATTTAATGACAAAAATACTCTCCTCACCCTATCTCTTTTCTCTCTTCTCCTCTCTCTCTCTCACTTCTCCCCCACCAGCAGTCCAACCTCCGCCGCCTCTACTCTCTCTCCCTTCTCCATTCACTCGCGATATGTCCGCCACACTCCACCCAACCAAGCCCATTACACCATAGACACATTAAGAAATTAAGGCAAAGAGTGAGGCTCACAATCAATTCAACAGAGAAAGATAGAGAGGGGTGGGAGGCAGTTGTAGCTACAACAGGAGGAGGCGATGTCGGCGACGGGTCACGTTGGCCACCTCGACTCCGAAAGCAACAATGAAAGCTTCGGCCACTCCTTCCCCTTTTCGTCGTCCCTCTCGAATCCTCCTCTCCGTCGATTCTTTGATTCCTTTTTTTCTTTATGTTTTTATGTTGTCTCTATCTCTTTTCTCCTCTGAGAACTTTCATTCTCCTCCTTTTTCGTGTAGGTTTTGGACAGTGATTTGGGATTGTTTTGGGTGTGGTGTCGTCGGGTTTGGACGATGGAAGTGGTTGACGGGTGACGATTTTCAACAGTGAAGGTGGTGATTATGGCAACAATTCAAGGTTTGGGATGCTAAGAGGGAGACAATTTTGGGTTTGGGAGGTGAAGAGAGTGATGGTTTTGGTGGTAGAAGTGGTGGCTTGAGTTGTTTTGGTGTTTTTGGTTTCAAGTACAGGTTTTGGATGGCAGTTCTGGCATTGGAAAGGGGTCGGGTTGGGCGAGAATGAGTGATGATTTGGGTGGAAGAGATGGTGGTTTTGGTGGTAGCTAGTGCTAGGTTATAGTGGCAGCGACTGTGGTGGTCGATTTTGGTGATGGATTGCAGTGAAGGTTGGGATGGTTTGGCTGGTTAGTGGCGGAAGAGATGGCAGTGGAGGATGATATTTGTTTTGAGTTTCTGCTGCTTCATATTTTTTGCTCTGTTTTTCGTCTCTCTTCTTTTTCGTTCCTTTCTCCTCCTCTTGTCCTATGTTACTCTATGTTCTTATAGTTGCTGTCTGAGAATCTTTGATCATTGTAGTTTAGATTTTAGAAGCAAAAATCAGATTGTTATTTGATTCTTAAAAGCAATATCAGATTAATCATTTTATGTGTTACATCCATCATAGTTCTCATTTAGAAGCAAAACCAGACTATTTTTTTACTCTTAAGAAGTAACATTAGATTGATTCCAAGAAGCAAAGTAGATTAGTCATTCAAACACAACCCCAATTAAATCATGACAGATCCTAAAATCCATTTTTTATTCATGATAGAAGCAATCAAAGAGAGAGAAAGAAGGTTGGTATGCTTTTTCAAAGTAATTTGATTTTAAAATAGAGGATTATTTTGTCTTTTTGTATTTTCTATTAAAAAGGACAGACGATGTTAAGCGAGAGATCAAAGCGACTAATTTTGAAAACTGAGGAACCGCACGAGAGATATGGTCAAATATCAGGGACCGCGGTGGATTTTGCCCAAATTAATTTGCATCAACAAACAAACGTGACTATAGTGTACTTGATAGAGGAATATATCAAGCAGGACATGGATTTGTTTGCATATGTAGAATGCAACATCATTTGCAGGTTCGCCTAGTTATGCAAAAACTATATGCCTAGGATTTTTTTTTTGTATATTTATTACCCACTGAGTTCTGACTCACCCCTCCCATGTTTTAGTTCTTTTGCAGGTTCTTTGCTTAAGAATCATTTTTCATCGCTTCCAAGCACTTTGTCCATGCTAGAGGATCATATTCTGTAATTTCATTTATTTCATTTTTGTTGTACCATTGTTATTTTATAAAATCATTGTAGTTGTTCTGCCTGAGAACCTACACCTAGATCCATAGCATTAGATTGAATTGAGCTTAGTGCTAATATATGAATGATTGTGAAATAACATTTTGGATATTGCATTGAAACTATTGTTTGTTTTGTATTTTGTTGATAGGAGGTTGGCATAATTTTAGGAAAAACTCTGTCGAAATTTGGTAAGAATTATAAGAAGTAATAAACTAATAGTACAATATGGTAAAAAAAATGATTGTAAATATAAAGATGGTTTGTTAAGGTTAGTGGGTTCAAGCATTCGAGTTTTGAGACTAATCCTACACCCTCGATTTTTGCATCAGTTATTAGCCTAAATTTGGGTCGTGACAAAAAGCGGGGAAACTCTTAAGGTTACAAGTCATGATAGTGAACAACTTGAAACCAGATTATAGTGATTGAGATAACAATCCTTCTTATGTCTATTTGCCGTGGCTCGTGGTGTTGATCTTTGCTTGCATGGAGCCTCAGTCAAGTCATCAATGTTAAATTCTCCACACGCACATATCTTTTCATTGTTCAATAATTGGAAACTGACAAAAATTTCGTCATTCAAGTGTTGAAGTCTGTGCTTATTCTTCGATAACAAATTTCTACAAATGACCTCAAAATCATATAACAACGATCATTGTGCTTACTTGTTGCTAAAACTACTGATTTAATTCGTTGTAGGGGTTTAAATATATAAATCAATAAAAATATGAAATAGGTCTTTCAAAATTTACATCCCCAAATCTACTGAAATAATTAATATATTAAAATGTCCCGAGATAATTCATACTTGGAATCAGTTGTAATTAGCAGATTTTTTTCCTTCCATCTTCGAGTCGAGAAGGTTTTTCTTGATTATTAATAATCCACTACTATTTGGATTATTCTTCAATAAAATTCATAGTTATAAAAAAATCCACTGAAATAAAATAGTACTATAATTATAGAAATCCAATCTCCTAATATTATTAATGACTCATGATATCTTATATGACACGTTATCTTGTTAAAATCATGACCATATCAGCTTTCCATTACATATTTTGTTAAAAATCTCAAACTGTAGGTCATAATTTTCTGACAAACATTTTTTTTTTAAGGAAATGCACATTTTCTAACTGATATTGCAATTTCAGGCCGCACCATTATGAAAAAGCCATGCAAGGAAGATAAATATCTTCTTATGAATTGCCAACAATTATTCGGAAGACATTAGACAAATGATCCAGTACGTACTGGAAATATTATCAGTTCTGAAGCCTTCTAATAGACAAGTTTGCCATGTAACTATTTATATCAGTTATCTCACATCACCAGGGCAGACGAAATAAAAGTTTGGACGCTTCTTTGCCAGAATCAATGGCGGAGCTAGGTGGCACTTGCTATCCGTGAAACTCTAGGGTATTCCCACTGATTACACCTACTCTGCTTCATTTTTCACATCTTTATTTCACATCAAATTTTGGCTCCCCCATTTGCCAAAATTTTTCTCTGTGCATTCATAGCTGATTTGGACAGTGTATAGCAGACATAAAAGCAAGCCAGTTATTTGAATCCAGAGACTTTCTGCATCACCTAATGGCTAATACCCTGACATCCTATTCATTCCATACTAGCTTCAACAAATCACAAGAAATATTTAAATCCCCCAAAAACATAAATAAGTAGCCTCAAATCGTTAAAAGAAGAACCATCCATTTTAAGGAAAGTTTTACAGGTCTATTTTGTACCTGCAGAAGAAAACTAAGCCAATCAAAATAAGAAAAATAGAAAAAACACAGTCTATGTGGTTTCTTCCATGATTAATTTTTGAAGTTTTTAATACTTCTTGACTTCCTGGCACTGGCTACTGGGTGAAGACGTGTACAACCAGTGATAAAGACCTACTGCCATGGTCTTTGGTCTTTCCTTCTTCCTCCTTTAGGAGATTAAGAGCAAAGAAAACATAATTGCGGAGAGTATAAAATGACTGATTTTTATTGATCTGTAAACTCAAGTTACGTCAGCCTTATATAGGCATATGTACCAACAACCTAACCCAAAAAACTAGGAGAACAACTACATCTAAAAGACTAAAACAAAACAGAACTTTATCTTGCAAATTTTTAGAACAAAAAAATCAGCAACAAATCAAGGATTAAATCTAAATTTGAATCAATTCCCAACATTCCCCCTTGATTCAAAGTTGTAAAAGCATAGAGCATATCTCTCCATAATTCTTCTTATTCATGAAGCACGAAGCACTTCTCTTCATGTTTACCATATGATGCACTTCTCATCGCAAACTATCATTTGTCGATGCACTTCTCACCAACCTTCAAACTGTTGGAGCACTTCTCTCCACAAAATTCTTTCTTTGGTGCACTTCTCACCAATTAGAAGAGCGTCTATTCTTTAAATACCTGTACTGAATTTGCACATCTTTTAGTTTTAAACCTACAGTCTTTTTGTAAGTGGGCAAATCTTTTATACTTGAAACATTGAGGCTTCCCTTTATGCCAACAATCTTACTCTTTATGACCAGGCTTCTTATAGTGGCCACATTGAGGATTTTTTCCTTTATGCTTTAAAGATGAAGTCTTAGCCATTTAAGTTCCTTCAACATTTCCTTCTTTTCTGATTGCTCTTAGTTGTTCCACTGCTTGAAAAGCGTTAATCAATTCTGCAACTGTTAATTTTGAATGGTCTTTGGAATCTTCAAGTGAGAATTTTTGCCTCATACCTTTCTGGCAAATTTACAAGAAGTTTCTCCACAATTCTTTCATTAGGAAATTTTTCTCCAAGCAACCCGATTTGGTTGATAATAGAGACATGTCTGCTCCCACATTCTTTGATGCTTTCACACTCTTTCATCTTTTGTACCTCAAATTATCTTTTGAGATTCAGGACTTGCATCAATATGGTTTGTTTATTAACTTCAAACTCTTATTTGAGTTTTTCCCAAGCTTCCTTCGGTGACTCACAAGCCATTATTCTAGTGAAAATTGTTTTTGACACAGCTGAATGTATGCAAGTAAGCGCCTTGGGTTTCTTTGTCAAATCATCTTCTTGTTTTTTTATTTGTGCCAATGTTGGATTTTGTGGAAGAATAGGCTCGGCTTCACTCTCAATGACTTCCCATAAATTTAAAGCTATCAAATATGATTTCATCTTAATGGGCCATACTTGATAATTTTCTCCTGTAAATACAGAAGGTATATGAACAGAAAAGTTGGATGCCATTTGCTCAAGGTGAACTCATGCACTCAAACCTCACAAGCCCTTAAGATCATGGGTGGATCGGATACCAATTGTAGGAGATTAAGAGCAAAGAAAACATAATTGCAGAGAGTATAAAATGACTGGTTTTTATTGATCTGTAAACTCAAATTACGTAAGCCTTATATAGGCATATGCACCAATAACCTAAGCCAAAAAACTAGGAGAACAACTACATCTAAAAGACTACAACAAAACAGAACTTGTCTGGCAAATTTTTAGAACCAAAAAATCAACAACAAATCAAGGATTAAATCTAAATTGGAACTTTGAGTCAATTCCCAACACCTCCTTCCAACAAGCCATCCATGTCAAAATTTCCACAAACATATATCTTTTTATTGCCAATAATTATTCGACATTTACGTAAATTCTGAGTTTTTATTTCACAAATTTCATTACAAGTCTTTATGTCTATGCAAACTGATCAATATGATAATTCTGCCAATAGCTACAACATGATATGACCGCTGTCCCAGTAATATTTTCTCCCCTAGACCCACTTGGTTTCATCAAGTTTTCTCTCTAGCTTAAAAACTAAATTAAGACTTGAATATAATCAGTTGAGAAGCCATTGTCTCCAAACATAATCAGTTTCATTTTGAGCCTATTACTGGCTTAAAACTGATGTGGATCAGAAAGCATTGGATTACTCGGTGGGTTTGGATAGGGCGAAATGCAGCAGAACTTCCAGAGGTCATAACTTTTGATCCGGGAAGAGTTACGAGGCGCACATCATATCAAATCGAATCTCTTTTCGTTGCCTATGGTCTGTTACTGGGTGGAACCTGTAACCCCCAGTTTTCAGGCCCAAAAAAGAGGTTTAGACCCTTCTTCGGGCCCTAGAACATTTTATTGAGGGTGTTTTTGTCTTTTTTCGTGTTTGGTTGTAATTTCGGGTTTAAACCCTATTGTGCCAACTTGGTGAATTAGTTTTTGATCATTCAATAATATTTTTGGGACTTTTCCCAAATCCTTGAGTTTTGGTTGCTTATTTCCTGGGTTTTCGCAGAATCAATAGGTTGTAGAAGAATTGTTTCCGGTACTCGTGTGCATCTCAACAGATTCAATTAGTTATCTTTTAATTTTCATAGCTTCCGCTACGTAAAAAACTCAACCGATTAGCATATTCTTATAAACAATCATAAATTCATGCATCATTTTTGTAAATGTAATGTGCTACCTTATCAGCACCTCTTTGATCATTTTTATCTGTGCCAATATCTATTCAAGTTTGCCCAACAGGACATCTATCGTAAAAGATTAAATCTGACTCCTATAAAATTAATCCCATATCAATTGCATAAACAAACAAAACTGACTATAGTGTTCTTGATAGAGGAATATATATATATATACAGCAGGGCATGGATTTTATATATTTGCATATGTAGAAGACAACATCAAGTTTCAATACCTAATCTAAAAAATGATTAATCATTGTAGCGAATTATTGATGAGATATTTGCTTGCCAAACATACCACAGAATCTGCACCACACTTTATTGAAGAACCTGAAATAGGAAATCCTCCATGAGCGGCTATAGAGCAGTGGACCAAAAATGCCTCAAAATCCCACCAAGAATCCAAGCACCATTCCAATATAAAACTCGTCAACTTTTGTTTCGTCTCCTTTGTCGTCACTTCCATTGCCTCCTTCCGGTGGAATAGCGTGAACACTACAATTTTCTGTGAGAGGTGGTCCACAAAGTCGGTTGCCGATAAAGCTCAATGAGTTGAGGCTCTGTAGTTGAGTGCTCAGCGGAATTTCTCCTGACAAGATGTTGTAGGATACATTCAAGAAGCTCATGAAATGCATATTTGACATGCTTGGTGCGATTTGGCCTGAAATTTGATTCCATGACAAATCAATTGATTCTAGTTGCTGCATATCACTAATGTTGGTTGGGATCTTTCCTGTCAAATTGTTTCTTGATAAATTCAATGAGCGTAGTCCCAGTAGAGCAGTGATTTCTTTTGGAATGCCTCCTGATAATTTATTGCCTGACATGTCCATGCTAACTGCACTTGTTAGAATCCTGTCATATTGAACTTCTCTTCCTTTTGTTACCACAAATGCACTCTCCTCAAACAAACCATGCTCATGATGAGAATAGTATAACAGCAAGCCTGAACTTGGTACAATGGTCATGGCAGTCAAGTTGTTGATACATGTTGGTATTGAACCGGACAAATTATTTCCTGAGAGGTCCAAAATTTGAAGAGAAATAAGGTGACAAAACTTCAAAGGAATTTCTCCCTCCAACTTGTTTGACGGAAGAACAAGAACTTTTAGATTGTGAAAGAAACCCAATCCTGGAAAAATTATTTAACCCGAGATCAAGAGCCACTAACTCTGTACAGTTTTGCAAGGACGCAGGAATATCCCCAACCAATTTGTTGTTCCGCAAGTGAAGAGACTTTAGGAGACCTAACTGAGCAATTGAGCTTGGTATTTTCCCCATTAGATTATTGTTCCCCATGTTTATAAAAGTCAAGGATTGCCAGTTCATCCTACAATCAGGTATTTCTCCCCACAGAAGATTCTCTCCGAGATGGAGGACACGTAATTCATTATTGACCTGAGCCATTGGATAACATAGTAAGACAGAAATTGATCCAGAAAATGAATTGTTGGAAAGATCCAACTCGGATATATTTGCTGAGATTCGAGGCAGTGGACCGCTGAATTGGTTCGAGGAAAGATATATAAACTGGATGATGTTTCCAGATTCAAGACGACGTGGTAACTCACCATTGATGTGGTTGTGGGAGAGACTCAAATAATGAATTTGAGAAGTAATATTCCAAAACCAACTACGAATGGAATAAAAAATGCCAGTATTAGAAAGATCAAGGTAAGTTAAGCCATCTTGATACTGGAGCCATAAGGGAAATTGCGGACCTAGATTCCAATGACTCAGAGATAACTGTGCAAGTCGAAATGGAGGCACCCAGTTTGGACTAACTCTTAAAGTATGATTGTTATCATCTGCACTGAAAGCTCTCAGATGGGTGAGATTTTTGAGATAAACTTGGGTTACTATACTCTCCAACATATTAGAACTAAGGTAAAGAATTTCCAGATTTGATAGGATTCCCAGACATTGAGGAATATTACCAGAAAATTTATTATACCCAAAGCTCATATATTGTAAATTACGAGAACAACAACCGATAGCATTTGATAG
>CAODLS011892146.1:0-11088 GCA_948243855.1 Flueggea neowawraea
TAATTTGTTTAAAAATTATTAAAAAAATCTTTGAAATAAAATGTATTATTGGTATTATAGTTAATTATTGAATATAACAAAATTTACAAACCAATTGACGGGATAAAATAACGGATTAAAAACAAAATTTTGAAAAAAAAAATGAAACCGAACCGGAACCGAACCGATTAAAATCGGTCAAAACTGGTGAAAACGGAACCAAAACCGAACCGAAACCGGACCAAACCGTGAAAACCACGGTTCGGTTCCGATTCCTATATTTGACAAACCAAAACCGTCGGTTCCGAAACCGTCAACAACTCTATATCCAATGAAATGTTTTAGTATCATGAAAACCGCCAGGATAGCTGTGTCCATGTGATTATGATATCAAATTAAAACAATTCACTCCTCAAGGTAGTCTAGCGACTAATGGCGCTGTCCTTAATTCGTGTAGTGCATGTTCGAGCACATGCGGTAGTGATATAATTCAGAATAGTCTCAGTTATCATGGACATGTGTCACTCATTAGAATTATATTGATTGACCTCTTTGACTGCTAGTTCTCAATGCGGTGTTGTGATAACTACACTCGTGTACGAGTCCCAGTCTGTTGCCGGTATTAACTATGATTTTAAGAAAATTCCATAGTAAAGAGAAAGTCTGCATGATAATACTCAACAAGAGTATATTACTACTGGTCACTCATACTCTCCTTTTATTGGCAAAAAAATGTCGAAGGTATAACGTCACTTGATGCCTTTATTTTCATGAAGCTGTGATTAATTTTCCGCAAAAACATTCTTTTCAAAAAAAGATAAAATAACCACAAAAAAATGTTTTGAAATCATGGAAATGCCAATATTTTCAATTAATATTTGTTTCTCATCCGTTATTTTCGATGCTTAATTTCCCATAATCATTATTGAAGAGTAACAAAGCATTTCAATTTGATTTATCTAGCCTTTTATCTTAAAAAAATCAATTCCACTAGCTAAACAAAACCGTTAAAAAACTAATAGATTTGTAGCTCATTTATATTAAAATTATCTCTAATACAAAAAATTAAGAGTACAATTTTAGATAAAAATAAATAAAATGACTTATAAAAAAATAATAAACAAGTTATACACCTTATAGATCTTCTCATGCTAAGCATGCTACATAGTTTCATTTTTAATACCAAACAACTGAATACTGATGCTTTCCATTTTTATTAATGGTCAATTGTCTCGTTGAGTTAAAAACTCAACTGTTGTGTACCATGTCATTCGGTGATTGTGCGATAGGCTCATCTACTGAAGTATTGTCGCTTTAGACTCATGAACTCTGACGGTTTTGTTCTTGGAAAAACGTCTTAGTAGTTTGAGAGAGTAAAATACTTATAAGCGACCATTAGTTTCGACTCCTAGGCGATGTAGGAGTATGATATTACAATAGCCCCCAATCGAGGCTAAGGGACTTAGGAACACAGTTTTAGCTCGACGGTTTTTTGCTTGAGTTCTAACAGATGATATCAATTGTTATTGTCTCGAAAAATAAATAACAATAATTATAAGAATATTAACTGAACACGAACAATTGAGAAATGTGAACGTCGCGATGCAGTGAGAGCAACACTACTTTAGCTCCACTGCCTTGAGAACTGGAAGCTCTGTCAACGACGTCCATTCTAGTAACGAAATAGATCAAATGGCAATAAACATTTTTAATATGTAAGAAAAGTTTTTATGAATCCCAAAACCGTGAGCATTGATTCAGAAACTATGTGGTTCAGACAAAAAAGGAAAACTCATACTAATTCTAAAACTTAAACATCATTGAACTCCTCACTATAAGCAAACTACCATATAATTGAAATATAACATTGGACAGTGTTAAACATTTGTTGGGAAGATAGATTACAAATATCCATAGATTAAACACTTTACACCCAGCCATTGAATAATTTCCGCCATATCAAATAATGGGTTGCACAATAGTCTTTTTAAACCAAACTAGAGATTAACAACAACAATTTTTTACTTAAAAACGGATAAACTATTAAAAAATAATTAAAAAAGTGGATAAAAATTACAGCAGACATTGATAAAGAACACTATTGGAGAGAACTTTTGATAATCTACACCGGTCACTTTGTAGTGTGTAATGTCAGGAATAATATTTTGAAATTTGATAACAATCGAGCTTGAATTTACCTTCTAATTGAACCAACTACTTTCTCTCTCAACAGAAAACTCTATTTTTTTTCTTTATTTCTTGCGTCGCCGTCACTTTTATTCTCTAATTCACTTCTCTTATATAACTTCACTTTCTTAGGTCACGGCAAAGAAATCAAATCGGGTTTCATCCATCAAATTGGGCTCATTTCTCTTTTTATTTTTTTTCCCTTTCTTCTTTTTTATTCTTTTTATTATTTTTGCCACATGTCGCAGAACCACCCAACAGACAGTGTTAACGGCGTACGAAATGAAACAACTAAAAACGATGCCGAGAACACTCCAGTTTGTAAGACAAATTGTAGTCACGCACCGGCATATAACACAAGACCTCTCTTGTGCCATATGAAAACGACATGTCGAATATAATACACACTGATGTGACACGAGGTTTGAACAAACAAATGCATTGCCGATTATTTTGTCAAGGCATGTCTGATTAATTAACTAAATAAATATTATTTAATGTTTAATTATACACAAGAATATCAGAAAGTCAAACAAAAAAGATCCGTTTGATTAAGAGGAATTTGTGTATGTACAGAAAATTGATCAATCAAAGTTGTGGGCATTAAAAAATTCGGTTTCACGTTGATTTAATGGTCATGCAATTAACAGGAGCCAACTGGAAAGTCAGATGTCATCATCTTGGACCTCTCCACACCATTGAAGGCAATTCAAAGGTCCTTTTCTAATTTTTGGCATAAATAATTTGTTCTTGACCTTTCGGAATATAATTGCTTTGAACAAGTTTCAGGTTTTTTGTATGTAAAGTGCTGCTGCGGTGTTGCTTTTGGTTTAATTATAGTAGAAGGGTATATTATTTTGAACATAGCTTAATGAACTTGAGTATTTCCTGAATTTTTGTAATTTAGAACTAAAGGTGTATTGATATTTTTTTTGTCCAAACTAAGAGGTGATCTTGGGTTGGCCCAAAGTACTTTTAAGTCTATACTGCACGCAGACTAATTCTTGTTCAAGCCAAAATAATTCTTTTCGAGAGACAAAGTTCTGATTCCATATTTTAAATAGCTGTGTACATAAAGGGATTCAACCAATAATTTTACTTAAATCAGGAGAGATTTATACTATCTCACTTGTACCCTGGAATTGAAGGTGTATTGATAGAGAATCAATAAAAATAATATGGGGACAGTTGGAAGAACAAAAAATTTTTGCGAATATGAAAAATTTGTTAATTGAAGATAAAAACAAACTCCATAGAGTTCCTACATTCAACTGTTTATTCGCAAGTAAACTTATTACTTTTTGGCGCGATCACAACGCCTCTATTTTTATTAATAGTTGTTACTCATAATATCTGAACTAAATTTTTGTTACGATCCATTGAAGTAACGATTTGCGATTCAAAATGTTAAGTTAAATTAGGCGGAATTGGTATGTAACCATTTAATCAACAACCAAATTCATTTAAGTTTTGAGAATAAAAAGTCAAGCCATAAGAGAGAAAAAGAGACCTGCAGAAGCAAGATAATGGAATGATAAACCAACCAAGCCTGCACACTGCATACACGCCATCTGGATGTTCTCTCCTGTGATCTTTGTAATGACCAATAATTAAACTGTTAACTCATTTATGGTGATTTCGACCAATAGCCAAGGGCATTTAAGTCTACCCGTACTTTTCCTAAGTCCTGCCACCCCCCTATATAAACAGCCAAAGACAAAAGCTCGCTCCCATAAATAAATAACTTCCACTTTCTTCGGAGACTCACTTCCCCACCATGTCTCCGACAAACGCTGACGGCGGCACCTCCTCGATCTCCGCCTTGCACCCGGACATTCTCCGCACGCACATCTTGACCCGACTTGACGGTCCCGCACTTGCCTCCACGTCATGTACCTCAAAGGAGCTTAACTTACTAACATCCAATCAAGATCTTTGGACAAACATATGCTTGTCCACGTGGCCTTGTAGCTGCACGCCACGTATGCGCCACGTCATTTCTGCATTCTCTGGTGGCCCGCGCTCTTTTTTCTCCCAATCATTCCCGCTTCTCCCCACTCCTCGTCCCTCCGTCACTCCACTTGCTAATCTCAACCGTCCGATTGAACTAATCTCCGCCGTCGATATCCGGTACCGCGGCGAGGTCATTTACAGCAAGGTAATAGAGACGGAGACCGAGTCCGGTTGGTTTAATTGCTCGCCGTTTAGGATCGACATGTTGGATCCGAAGGACACGTCTCCGACGCCGGTGCCGGACTCTGCCACGGCGGAACTGGCGGAAGACCGGACGCTGAGCTGGATCCTGGTGGACCCCACGGGAGAAAGAGCGATGAATATTTCTAGCCAGAAGCCGGTGTCGGTGCAGAAGCACTGGCTGAGCGGTGAGGTGCACTCGCGGTTCGCGGTGGTGTTAGCGGGAGAGAGAGGATCGGCGACGGAGTTTGTGCAGTGCGGGATAGTGTCACGTGCGGAACCGGCGCGCGAGGAGGGGGAATGCACGTGAGGGAGGTGAGTTTGCAGATGGAGGACATGGACGGAATGTATATGAACGGTAGGGACAGTTTGGGGATTTTGGCTCGAGGACTCGGGGGCAAAAAGGGAAGTATAAGGAGGAGAAGCTACGAGGAGTTCATGGAGATGAAGAGGGAGAGGAAGGAGAAGAAGGTGAGGACAGAAGGGACATTAGACATGTTGTGTGTGGCTTTCGGTGTCTTGATTTTTGCATCTATTGGATTATTTGCATTTTTTAGATGACTATTGAAGATTGTATAAAATGAAGATATGGATTAAATACGGAAAAAAAAATAAATACGAAAAAAGGTAAATGCATGACAAAATTTGTTTTTATTAAATCTATTGTAGTTAGAATATATTGAGACAAGAAAATGTCAATCAAATTATTTTAAGTTTCTACAATGTTGTTAAAATGGCAATACAAATAGTGCATACATTTTAAAAACTAGACCATCAAAATGTTTTTTCTTTAAATGTTTAGAAGCTTAATGGGTTAGAGGGAAGATTTGGGACCAGATGGCCTAAGAGCATTCTTAATAATTGAATTTATTTTAAGTCTAATTTATTAATACATCAATTTTTTTATTAAATTTTCTCTCATTAAATTATTCTACTTCAATTGTTTAAACTATTATTGTATTCTATGTGAGATTAACTATCACTCTACTTTTTTTTTTCAATTTTTTTATAATATACTACATCAAATACATTTTTTTTCCAAAAAAATAATTTAATATTTTAATTAATGAAAAATGATTCATTTTAAAAAAATAAATTACAAAAATAATAAAATAACATAAAAAGTAAAACTACAAAAAAATTAAAATTACATTAGAAAAATAAATTAACATTTAAAAATTAAAATTACATTAAAAATAAAATAACATTAAAATATGAACATTTAGAAAATAAAATTACAAGAAAGAAACTAATTACAAAAAGAAAAAGAACTGTTGTTAAATGTTGTAGATGTAACAGTCTACAAAAGACAAAACAAAACAATAAAAAAAGATTTTGCCAGCGTAATTAATCAGGTGGGATCCACTGGGCAGACTATGCAGTTCAGTCCGCCTCATTGGTCCCGAAAATCTTTAGTCCCTGCAATGGATGACTAACACATTGAGAGTCCGATCTATACACTAATACAAAATAAAATAAATAAATTTAAAAATTAACACATATTATTTATATAATTTTAAAAAATAATATTTAATATATTATTAATATGATATATATTAAATAATAATTATTTTTTATTATTATTATTATTATATAAATTATTTAAATATTATAAATTTTTAATATAAATATATTTATTATATTATTTATAGAAATTAAAATTTATAAATAGACTCTTTGTTAAAAATTTATGAATTAAAATTTATAAACTGTAATTTTATATTTTTTAGTTCAAAGGACTTATATATTCAAACAAAAAATATTTACATATTTTTAAGTAATATAAAATTTTTAAAATAAAAAAATTACTGAAAATATTATAACAAAACATTGAAATGACCAAATAATATCTATCAAATTGTTTGATTGATTAGATAAATTTAAAAAAATAAATGGACAAAGAAAAAAATAAAGAAAACAAAAAATATTAAATTTATTTGAAAATTCTACAAGTAAAGAACTCAGCTATAACCAATATTATTGATAGAAAATATTTCTAATCAATAAGATAAAAAAATATAAAAAATTTGAATGATTAGGTAAGTAAGTAGAGAGCAATAGACAAATACATGTAAATAAAGTTAATATCTATATAAATTCACAATCAAATTGATTATCTTCATAAATATATTTTGACTAACATTGTTAAAAATTCAATTAAAGATGAATGTAACGTTTTGGTTTATTTAAGATCAATTGTTTACTTTATTGATATATTCAAATAATTACTTTTTTACAATCTGAATTTTTATTGATTATATAATAAATAATTAATTTATTTCATATATTTTTTACCATTTTTCTTGACATGTTATATTATTTAAGTCATTTAAACTTTAAGTATATGTAAACCCTCAATTTCTAAAAAACATGTTAAAAAGATCAAAATAATTATACACAAGAGTTTAAAATGACAAATTTTTATTTGAAGAATACATTAAAATATTTTCAATCATGACAGTCTTAATCTATTTTAATTTTTTTCATAGTCAAATACATAACAGTAGTCAAAAGTAAAATTGGATAAGATAATCTTATTTGTGACAAGAAATGAATTTATATAATTCTAAAAATAAATTATCTATAAAAAACTCTTTTAAAATTTATATTCTCAATAAAAAAATACGTTAAACTACCAAAAATATTTTTATTCTAATTAATAATATAATTTAATCGTTTAAAAATTTTCACTACATATATTGTGTTAGTATGCTCTAAATGCTAAAAATTAGGTCTCAACAATATCTAATATCTTTCAATCAATCAAAACATGCCAGTATACTGTGGGGACTGGTGGGAGATTATTGACAACAAATAGTACGAAAATTTGTTGTGAATTAATGGCCAAGTATAGCTTCTTATTTAGTAGAAAAGGACAGCTCTGAGTTTGAATATCATTTGAGGAGACAAGTGAGCCGAATGTAGTATTAGTTTAAAGTTTCAGTTAGATGATGACTTCTAGCAAAAATAAAAACATGTTAAGTAATGAGTTGCTTATGCGTTGAGAGCAACCGAACTTTTTGTCTCACATATATGATCTTAAGCATAACGAACAACCTTGTAGCTTAGAAGAAAGAGGCGTGATATTGTTCTACAACCAGTACCCATCCTACGACGGCACGACGTGATTTGTGAGAGAACTAGTTTACGATATTGTATTGTTAGCAAGAGTGAAAAATTGAAGGAGACCAGCACACACATCAGGTTGTCAACTTTCGGTTTTGAGGATTTATTGAAGATGATAGAGAACGAATAGAAAGACTAAATACAGAGAAAGAGAAGAAAGGGAAAGAATATTGTAGTATATTACTCGATTTATTTTGGTTTTATATATTATAGTTAATATATGTAGATTAAATACAAAATTTTATAAAATTCATTTATAAATTGTCCAAGACGCTCACAGTTGATTCGTAGCGATAGACAAACAAAAAGAAAAATGACAATAGCGCACACATTATCGAAAAAAAAGTCCTTCAATGCTAAAAACTAGGCTCAATATCTACTAATTTTCATTGATCTAATTTCGTTCCAGTACTTGGATTTATGCATTGTACAATTTGAGATTCATAGTTCGAATCCCGTTGTACTAAAAAGAAGTGGAGAATGATAGGAACAGTGTTGGACAAATAGTAGGGAGATCGGTTGCCAATTAATGGCTAAAAGTGATTTCTTGTTCTGTAGAGAGGGACAGTTCATATTTCGCTAGAGGTTGTTTCATAATGATCCAATAATGGCGAACTTACCAGACGCAAATGGAGTTTATCATCAATTGTATAACAACTACTAGTATGTAAATGACATTTAGATTCCACCGACAACTAACATCAAATACCGCGTCATCTACATCACATATTTTTTTCCTCGTCGGGGCAGATCATTTTGAATGTGGTATTTTTAAGAGTACTGAACAACAATTAAGCAAGTCAGGAACTCTAATTTCAGGTTGAACATTGCAAATGCACGATGAAGCTCGAAGCTTCATAGTTGCTATCTGGAAAATACAAGACAGAATGACTTTGTAAGATAAACATTATGCCAAGATGACAGTAGATTGTGTTGATAAGGGCAACCAAACTTTTGGACACACCAAATGTAATCTTAACCTTAACGAGCAACATTGTAGTAGATTAGAAGAAAGGCACGAGGCGTGATCTTGTTCTATAACCAATACCCGACCCACTACATTGTAAGGGTGAAAAAGTAAACAGGAGACACACAGCGGATTCAATTTTGTGTGGACAGTGTCCACCTACATCAGAATGCAAGGCCACATTCCTGGAATGAGAAGGTTTAACTACCATAGGCAAGAGTGATAATGTCAGAATGTGATTTTCTAGGGCGGATTTTGGAAATAACTGTTTATCTTGAAGAGTTGAAGGTTTGGTAATTAGTCTGGTATCCAAAAATAATCAATTTTGCGAGTTAAGCATGCCACAATAACCAAAAATAATTAGTCTACAAAGGGCACAGCTGCAGGGGTTTTCCAGAACAATGCAGTCAAAAAGGTGAAGCCTTCCCCAAGTAGACATTGCTCAGGAGTTAGGACTGAAAATCGTGAATTGTATAGATGAGACAGGCGGTTCTAACGATTGAACCAGCTAGCACTTTTCTTTTAACTGTGCCACTGGTGCAAAATCAATCTAGCTATCACTAAGCAGTAGCGCTTCCCAGGATCCTAACAACTTGTTTATTGTGCCACTGGTGCTAAAGGTGCTGATTACAAGGTTTTTCTTTTAACTGATGATATATACTATTAGAGAGCAGCAATTAATATACAAATAATATCAATTTCAAACAATATTCATAAGTCCAACAACCAATAGTAGTCCACTGATCACTAGAACTTCTATATATTTTTATTTAATCAAGAAGACTGAGAACATTCTTTTACTAATCATGAAGATATTATACATTTAACCATGTATGCGAAATCATTGCAAAATCAATATGATCGCAGTTCCACACTACGAAACTCAATCACTTGCTAATAGAATCCTGAGTTTAGACACATGCATAGCGTGTACCTGGCTGATTCTTCCAGTGAGTATATTCAAGATAAACTAACTATCCAATTCCTTCAACTCTTGGATGTCGATCGGCTTAGGAGGACCTCTCGCAATTGGAATGCCGCCTCCAAAATCAACTTTCGCCCTTGCATAATTCACATAAATAACTCGTCCATCCAGCGACTGCCACACATAACAACTTGTTCTTGTTACATACGAAAAAATACAAGAGTTTAGAATAAAAAAGCAGGAGAAAACTAACATTTTTACCTTCCTATCCATAGCAGTTATAGCAGAAGTGGCTTCGTCTGTAGAAGCAAAAGTAACAAATCCGAATCCTTTCGATTTCTCCGCAACCTTATCGGTGACAATTTTAGCTGAAAAACCACAGAAGAGAAGGAAAAAAAATGATGAACATTGCTCAATGTGGTTCAAGTGTAGCAACATGGAGTCGACCATAACTAGCTAACTACCCACCTTCAATAACTTGACCGTACTGAGAAAACGACTGCGACAATCCGTCCTCGGTGGTGCAAAACGACAATCCTGAAACACAAAAGGGATTCAAGTTAAACGGGAATAAAGCAGGTTTGGTTCAGACATTTCGACGAACACATAATGGAGATGGAAGTAAATACCTCCGACGAAGAGTCTAGTGGCCACGCATCGACAGGCAACGAAGAGAGCTGGAGGAAGAAGAAGAGATGGGTTTCTTCTTGTTGTTGCGATTCTCATCAGCGACGCCATACGTGTGCGAGAGATTCAGCTGAGTCGCTGATTGTTGCTGCTTGCTATTGCGGTTGATTCGGAGATTTATAATACAAGCGGAGAGCGTTGCTGACGTGGCTAGAGAAGTCGTAATTATCATATTAATTAATTAATTAATATAAGAAAGGGAAATTTACATTTTAGAGCGAGTGAATAAGAATTTATAAAATAGAGCTTTAATTTTGAAATTTTAAGTACACGTCCAATAAATAAAAAATGAAATTATAAATATTTTTATTTATATTTATTTATATATTATTTGTATTTATAATTTACAGATTTGTTCATATATGTTTATATGTTGTTTATATATTTTCATATGTTATTTATACGTTATTTTTTGTTCATATATTGATTGAAATTAATTGAATTTTATTTATAACAATATATCAACAATTTATAATATTATATAACAAGATATTTAAATTTTAAAATAATAAAATAATATAAATAACAAATCAATAACATGCTAACAATATATAAACAAAAATTCTACAAATTTAATATATTATTAATATCTTATTTATATATTGTTTATATGTTATTTAATATTTATATATTGATTAGACTTGATTGAATATTATTTATAAATAACATATAAATAAGATATAAATAATACATAAATATGAAAAGAACAATATAAATAATAAATTATAATATTTTAATAATATATAAATAATTTTATGATAGAAATGAAATAGTGAAAGATTTATTTGTAATAAATATATTCAGTATATTTGAAGCAAATTTTAGAAATATTTCGTCGTGTAGCAAGTAATTGTGACTATAAGAAATAATAATACTAAATAATAAAATGCTTCTCTTTTGGGCCCATCAAATGAGCCCAATATCAAGAAAACAAATGCGTAAAAACGGCACGTGGATTTGAAAATGTAGGGGCAATCCCGTCAATTGACACATGCTTACTAAGAATGCAACCAAACAAACCGCC
>CAODLS011892368.1:0-12799 GCA_948243855.1 Flueggea neowawraea
ATCTTTGTCTTGTTTTGTATGTCTGACGTACATGACTTCTAATGTCACACGTACGTGTGGCTTCATGCCTTCAGTTGATTCAAGACTTCAATTTTCCCGCTTTAATTCTAATCATACTTCACGTACTTTGGATACCTCTCACGTACGTGTCATTATCTGACGTACGTGAACCTTTTCTAACATACGTGTGATCACTTCTCCCAACTTCCAGTAGCTTCTGTTTCAGCTCATGATCGAACTCACGTACTTTAGACTTTATTGACGTACGTGACATTCACACACGTACATGACTTTGGATTGACGTACGTGAATCTTCCTCAGATCAAATTCTGCAGTTTGTTCATCATCAAAACTTAAAGAAATCTCAATGTTGACCACCCTTGGTCCAACACATTAAACCAAACCAAAGAACTTCAGAGTCATCAACACTAAATCTAGGCACACCAAAAGATTTAACTTTCTCAATCAAGCCCTGAATCCCAGTATCCTCCTTTTGAGCTTCGAGAATATAGTTTAACAGTATAGGCATCGACTCAATATGAACAAATAATGCCCTGAGTCATCAAACTGCAACTCAACTCCAGACTCCATCAGACACTGCCACTCAGACACTGCAGGTCATCTCTCAATAGAGATATGAGCTAAGCTATCTATCGACTTCCTACTTAGAATATCAACAATAATGTTAGCCTTACTAGGATGGAATGATATGGTGCAATCATAATCCTTCAGCAACTCTAGCCAATGCATTTGCCTTAGATTCAGGTCTCGTTATCCAAAAATATACTTCATACTCTTATGATCTGTGAATATCTCAAAAGTCTCTCTGTCCAGATAATGCCATCAGATCTCGAGTGTAAATGCCATTGCTGCTAACTTAAAGTTGTTCGTTGGATAGTTTAGCTCGTGCCTCTTAAGTTATCTCGACGCATAGAAAATTACTTTATCATGTTGTATCAATACACAACCTAGGACAACTTTGGATGTATAGCAATACACCACAAAATCTCTAGAACCCGACGGTAGAACCAACACCGACGTACTCATAAAACATTTCTTTAACTTCTGAAAATTGTCTTCAAATCTATCATACCAAACAAACTTAACTCTCTTTTGAGTTAACCAAGTCACAGGAGCAACAATCCTCGAGAAATCTTGGATAAACCTCCTATAATACCCGACTAAACTAAGAAAGGTCTAAATATCTATAACTGTCTTAGGCCTCTCCCAATGGAGTACTTCCTCTACCTTCTTTGGGTCCACCATAATGCCCTCTCTTGACACCACATGTCTGAGAAATGCCACTTGTTCAAGCCAGAATTTGCACTTTGAGAACTTGGCATAAAGTTGATGTTCTCACAAAGTCTGCTGACTTCAAGTGGTCCTTGTGCTCCTCCCTAATCCTCAAGTATATTAGGATGTCATCGATGAAAACAATGACAAACCGATCCAAATATGGTCTGAACACTCTGTTCATTAGATCCATAAATGTCGCGGGTGCGTTGGTCAAACCAAACGACATTAGCAGAAATTCAAAATGACCATATCTAGTTCAAAACGCTGCCTTAAGAATGTTCTCACCTCTAATCCTCAACTAATGATATCCCGACCTTAAGTCGATCTTAAAAAATCATTGGGCGCCCTGTAACTGGTCAAACAGATCATATATCCTCGAAAATGGATATCGGTTCTTTATTGTTACCTTGTTAAGCTGATGGTAGTCGATACATATACAAAAACTCCCATCCTTCTTCTTTACAAACAACACCGGAGCATTCCAAGGTGAAACACTCGGTCAAACGAACCCCTTGTCTAACAACTCCTTCAAATAAATCTCCAACTCCTTCAGCTCTGCTAGTACCATCCGACATGGTGGAATCGATATCAAATCGGTACCAGGCTATACCTCTATAGAAAACTCAATCTCCTTTTCAGGAAAAAGTCCCAGTAACTCCTCTGAAAACACCTAAAAACTCTCGAACCACTGGTACGTCTTCAACCCTCAACTCCGATCCTTCAGACTCAATCAAAACAAAAGCCAAATATGCATCACATCCATGATGAATCATCTTCTTTGATCTAATTGCTGACACATAATTTTGTGCTACACTGTCTCGCTACCCTGGTAACAGAACTAAGTCTGGCCAGGCGGTCGAAAACATACTCTCTTGGCAAAGCAATCCAATGTAGCATGCCAATCACAAAGCCAATCCATACCTAGAATGACATCAAATTCTCCCACATCTAATAAGATGAGGTTGGCTACTAACTCATACCTATTAATACATATGTACCAGTGTCAAATAATACATATGCAGGAGTACCATATATAAAGAGCGTACTAGTAATTGTAGCATTGAAGGTCAGCCTCCTGACAAGTGAGATGGTATACTAAGTCCTGCCCTCTTGTAGAAACACCACTATGAGCTGCCTAAACATGACCACTACTATGGTCTTGACTGCGTCTCTCTGAACCTCTATCGAATCCTCTACCAGTACTGGTACTAGCTGCTTTTGACCTTCCTGCTTTAGACTGCCCAGCTTGAGCCTCAATGCTCAACCTCAACGAACACTTAGCTATCTTATGCCCGACTGTCTATAGCAGAAATAGTTTCCAACTACCTTGTTGAAAGTCCCGGGATGCCTCCTTCCGTAAGTACTACAAGGTAGATATGAGCCCCCTGAGCTCTAACTTCCACTCTATCCCTCGGTGCTCCCAACTAGCTACGCTACACTGTGCTCCGACTGGGTTCCTCACCCTGTCCCTGCTGGCCTCTGCCGAAGTACCCTCGGTCTTTACCTTTTTTGACTCCCTCGGGTGCCTTTCGTCCATATGGAAGCCTCTATAATCTGCCTCATAGTAGACAACCCAAGAGCCGCTACTATTCTGCTAGTCATAGGACGTAACCCATCCAGAAGCCTCATTGCCAAAGAATCCTCTCCCTGACTCTGAAGAGATGCATACCTAATCAAATCCTTGAACTTCTCCTTATACTCCGTCACTGACATACTCGTCCCTTGACGTAAATCATTAAACTCATCCGTCTTCTTATCCTGAGTACTCTGAGGAAGAACAGATGCAATGAGCTCATTCTTGAATCTGGCCCAACTAAAATCCCCTCGAGCATCAAGACTCCTCCACTATCGAGTTGTCCGATAGCTCAGAAGAAATGCAATAAGTCTGTTGCTGGCATCATCCGTAATGCCCCAAGCATCAAAGCGATGCTCTACCTCAAAGAAGAAGTCATAGGAATCCTATCCTATCACACTTGAGAATCTACGTGGCTTGAGCTTCATAAACCGATCCAACATATCATACTCTTTGACCCGTGGTGCAACAGGTGCAACCACCAGAGTAACTACCGCGACCTCTTCTGGCTGAGGCTACTGATCAGGTGACACCACTTGTGGGACTGGCGTTATTGCATCTCACAGAACTGGTTGATCACCAGCTGCTTATCCCGGATAAACCCTCTCCATATAGTCGAGAACCTGAATCATACGCTCAAACATCTCCATCTGAGCTATGAGAATATGCTGAAGCTGAAGTTGCAGCTGTGGCTGCTGAGGCTGAGGTACTGTCGTTGTAACCTCTAGCAAACTATGTGAATCATGTGGATCCACTACTGACTGAGCAACGACCTCGACAGGCACTCGCTTATGTTTGCCATGACAACGACGACGATCCATCGCTATAGACAACAGACAGACAAAACATGTATGCAAATGTCAGAATACAACTGTTTCCCACAGTATCGAGACAAATATCATAAAGGTATACAAGCAAATCAACAGATTCAATCAAGGATATTGATGTTCCACACTGACCCAAACAATACAGAAACCTAAGTATCTGATACCACCTTTGTCACGACCCATTTTTGGACTATGACCGACGTACGAGGTGAATTGTCTAAAGAAGCCTGACCCATCTTGCACAAGCCTCGGAGATCAAACATTCTACCTAACTCGTTCTATTAAAATAGCTACCAATTCATTTGATAAGTATAAAACATTTTATAATTGAAATTGTATGAGTAAAATATGAGTTATACAAAATGAAATCAAAATATCAAATGAGAATGAAAATATAAGCGAAACAAATATAAATCCCAAAAGTCAAAATATGACCCAGTAACCCACAACATCTCAGTCAAGAGCTCGAATCAAAAAATAATTGAGCCTAAATCGAAGGGCACTCACTATCAATGGAATACCTTACTACGATCAAGATGCTGAACAGTTGTTGAATGCTAAAAGAGAACTTGAGAAAATAAGATAAGGGGAAATATACAAGAAACAGAAGAAAAGGGGTAAGAATCTATAGTGAGAAAACGACATTTCAGAGTGTCTCTAAGCCTCACAAAACTATTTTGAACCTTTCAAAATATATCGTACGCAGATGTAAGTGTATATACATATACATGCTAATACCAATATTTATTAGTTTTAGAAATTCATTTTCAAAATCGTTCGCAACCAAAGCAAACAACAGACAGAAACATACAAGATATATGTACTACATATCGTCTATCAAAAACGGATATGGATATCTGACCTAAAAATGACAAATAAAAATGATAAGGGTGGACTCTGCCACCATACTGAAACTGAGTACATGCGTCTGGCCAGACACTTGGCTACCATAAACCTTGGTAACTAGGTCTTGGCTGCTCATTGGTATACCAAAGGCTATGTTTACCCTACGTAGCACAGGTTCCCTATATCAAAGTATATACATATATATGTATATATATAAATATAGCAAACACACATGCAAAGATGAAATCATTTTACAGAGAATATTGGTACTCCTTATATAAATATTCAATAGCTGAAACAAAGTAGATTTATCGAAAATAGTTATATACCATATATAAATATTATTTATCAAAAACGAAAATCAAATATTAATAATCACCTAGTATCTGATGCTAAGGATCTAGTCAAGTGCCATTAGCGGGTGGCTGATCGTGCTGGCATGTACAGGAAGCTGAAACACGTATAGATACATGTATATTAAAGATCAGAATGTGGTATTGTGGCAATACAAGATGCATGATATGCAAATGTAGATGTTGGCCCTAAAAGCCACTGAAAACCTATTTCGAATGAGAATCTATCACTTCCGCCCCAAAATCTGGAATTTACATAAAATTACAATTAAGACCTCAACCCATGTAGAATTATTATTTTAGTCCCCAAACTTTTCAAACTTTACCAATCAGACCTTAAAGAGTTCTTCTAGTCCTCCAAGTAGTCAAAATATCTAAATAAGTCCTCTAACTCTCAGAAATAGCTAAAATGCAAAATTACAACTTTGGTCACCAAAACTATGGATAACTCGAGTTAGCCAAAGTGGTAACTCGAGTTATATGCGCACTTGTTTACTCGAGTTAGCCAGAGTGTTAAATCGAGTTATACACCTTCGCAGAATTTTCCAAATTCGTCTAACTCTGATTTAACCAATAAAAATTGATACAAATCACCCACACTACCTATAATCAACCCCCTAAACATGAATCTATGATCAAATCCATCATACCAACTCGAAATCATCCAAAATCGACCCAAAACAAGATTATTCAAACCCATTTATGAACATCCTTAATCCTTATGATTTTAAGCTTAATCTAAGTGATTTTAGACTCCCAAATTTATTATCTAACAACCTCAAACAATGACTTCAATGGAAAATATGATGAAATCAAACCTATAAACATTTTACTCCAAACCATATTAGGAACAATCTTGCACAAATGAGGAAAAGAGAGGTGTATGAATGTAATCTTACCTTAATAGACGTCAAGGAATGATGAAGAACAACTGAAGATGATCTTTGAGCGGAATGTGAGTGATTTGAGTGAAAAAAGAAGGTGTGAGGCCGAATGAGTCGGGTGGGGTATATATAGACCCCTGCCCAAAACAACGTCACTTCAACAAAATGGTACAGTTAACTCAAGTTAAAATACCCCTAACTCAAGTTAAAATTTCCCAAATCATGGCTAACTCGAGTTATCGAAATGCTTACTCGAGTTAGAGCACCCATATACCCCAATGCGATTCTGGAGATGCGGATAACTGGAGTTACACAATAGCTTACTCGAGCTATCCACCCCCTAAATAACTCAAGTTGATAAAAATGCCCTACTGGAGTTATCTGAATGCTAGACAACTCGAGTTACAACATTCACTAACTCGAGTTATCCATTACTATCTACACTTAAACTGCACAAGTGCTTATCTACACTTAAACTGCACAAGTGCTTACTCAGGTAATTCCTTATTCCCAGGGTTCAATCACTCTGATAGGTCGCATTTTAGGCATATTTATTGTTGCAATTTATGTTATTTTTGCATTGTGAATTGTTATTATTTATGTGTTTTTATGTCTTTTTGTTTCTTTGGTATTTTAGGTGGAATGTTGGTGAAACATAAGGATTTAGAGCGATTTTGGGCACATTTCAGCTTGGAGGGCACTTTAGCATGACCATGCTGTAGCGATGCGTTGACTACATATGCATTGGACCTCGTGTTTTTCACCTTTGGGCCTCAGTTTTTTAGCTTCATGGACATGTATGAGGGCTGCAGATCTATTTCCATTGCTAGGGCAAAACAATTAACCTAGTTATTATTATCTTTAGCTATTTCTAAGTGTAATTGGGTTTTCCTAACAAGTAGACATATATATACTCTTTTATTTTGGATTGGCGGCTATCTATCCATCTTTCTGGTTCTTGTTCTAGAGGGCACGAACTGGGCAACCACAAAATCGTCTTGATTTTAGCTTCCATCTTTCGTTATGTGTAACTAAACAACCTTCTAGTTGATGTATTTCTAAGTTTGATCCATTATCATTGTTGTTAGGTTTGGTTTGGGCATTATTCATTGTTGTTAGGTTGAATAATCTGGTTTAAATGAATTACAACGTTTTTGATTTCATTGGCTAAGATAGAGGTCTCTTTAATGTGTACTACTGCCATACATTAAATCCTGTCAGGGCATCCCGGGGGTTGTCTAGTGGTTAGGAAAATAGTTTACAAGGCGTCCCAAGGCGATCGATAAATTAAGAAGAGATTGGTTAGTCGAGTGCGTCACCATTAGCTATACCTTTGTCTATTTGAATGCTTAATAATTATCTTTCGTATCTGTGATCAACTGACTGGATTGAACAAATGAAATACCTCGGCTAGGCTTTCTCATTATTGAATTTCTTAATTGCCAATTTTCATTTCGGTTTATTTTGATTTCCATCTTTTCTTACAATTTCATCAACTTTATTTCATTTTCCTGTTACAGCATTTAAACATTTTTGTACTGGTCTCTGTGGTTCGACCCTGCTAACTGTTTTACTCATTTTTTGTCTCTCGAGCAGGTTAATTTTATTTTGGGGGTTTGACACCTTATCACACTCCCAAACTGACAACAATGCCACCATAAAACCTCTTCAAACGTCCAAACAACACCTCAACACCAAATGATTTGATCGAAGTAGCTCGAAAAGCTACAGAGAATCCTATCAAAATCCAATGGGGTATTACAACGATGGTAGGGCAAACCTCAAGAGTCAATAGGCCTCCATGAGTCTAGGCAAATCCCACATCAACAGATTGAGTATATGCAAATCTCACACCAACAAACCACAGGAGAGATTGTGGGCATCATGATTGGATGGTTTGGTGACGAGGATGTCGCTAACCTAAGGAGGTGGGAATTGTAACATCCCACCAAAGCTCCCACATCATACAAGTATATATGGATGAAGAGGTTTATAAGTATAAGGACCTAGCTACTTAAGCAACCCGAGCTTAAACTTTTTTGCTTAGTGATTAGAAGCCCATTAGTTGGTTGATGCTACTTAAGGACAACCACTCCTTACTTTAGTAAGATTTTCCCAAAAATTCACCTGGAGATTCGGCTATCTTGAGTAATTCATGGTCCATTTCACTCGAGTAACACTATCTGCTTCCTCGAGTAGTCCATGGTTCATTTCACTCAAGTAACACTCTCTGCTTACTCAAGTAACTCCCTTTCAGAAACATTAATTATCCACTCATCACTCCAAGCATTCAAGATCATACCGATATCAACTAAACGCCAAACTTTTTGACAAATTGGCATCCTCAACATCTCCAAGCATCAATTGCTAGGATCAAAATTGAATGGAACAAATTAGGACTGATCGGAATGCTAAAGAAAACATGTCAAAAACAGGAAGGGTATTACACCTGCGAGCAACAATTACAAGAAACGTCAAATTTATTATTACCTTTAGGCGTTTTCTTAAAATGAATTTTGAAAATGTTGGAATTAGGAACTCTTCCTCGCGCTTCCACCTTGTTGAATCAAGGGTGGTCAACATTGAGATTTCTCTAAGTTTTGATGATGAACAAATTGCAGAATTTGATCTGAGGAAGATTCACGTACGTCAATCCAAAGTCACGTACGTGTGTGAATGTCACGTACGTCAATGAAGTCTCAAGTACGTGAGTTCGATCGTGAGCTGAAACAGAAGCTACTGGAAGTTGGGAGAAGTGATCACACGTACGTTAGAAAAGGTTCACGTATGTCAGATAATGACACGTACGTGAGAGTTATCCAAAGTACGTGAAGTATGATCATAATTAAAGCGGAAAAATTGAAGTATTGAATCAAATAAAGGCATGAAGCCACACGTACGTCTGACATTAGAAGTCATGTACTTCAGCCATACAAAACAAGATAAAGATTGCAGTTCAGAGGATGTTTGTTTGAATTTCACGTGGATCGAGACAAATAGATGAAGCAACGGTCAAGTGTTGATCGTTCACGTACGCAAGATTAAAAATTCACGTACGTCACATTGAACTAAAGTACGTGAGATTAAATTTCAAGTACGTGAGATGCTCCGGACTGAAAACAGAAGCTACTAGATGGTTCAGACATAGAAGTCACGTACCTCAGAAATTATTAACGTACGTGAACTGGGGATTAGCTATGATTAACGTACGTGCATGTACTTATCACGTACGTGTGATGAATATCAAGTCAGGTAACATACGTAAGATTTATGTCACGTAAGTGAGAAGACTCTGACAGTGTATTAAATGCGCCTTATTTAATACCACAACGGCTATATTACATCCCACAACGGTCTAAAATCAAGAGAAAAGTATAAATACATGTTTGGGAGGCCAAAAATAAATAACAAAAATATCTGAGCATTGAATTCTAACAACTACAAAGCATCAAAACATCAAATTTCTCTTTTATTGATACAAGTGTATTTGCTCTTCAAATTTGTTCTTCATTTACTTGTATCACTAGCTTTTAATCTATTGGTGAGTGTTTGTAAACACTTTTGAAAAAGAGTGATTGTGAGAGGGATCAAGGGTAGATCCTTAGGTTGGTTTTTGTTCTTGAACCGGAATCAAGAAACTTGTAACAATTCCCACTTAGCTAGAAAGTGAAGTTGTAATCTTTGAGAAGATTAATAATGAAAATCCTAAGTGGTGATACTTAGGTAGTGGATGTAGGCATTGAGTTGGTCGAACCACTATAAGTTCTTGGTGTTCTTTCATTTATCGCACTCATTCTCGAAGAAAATTCAAAGCTTCTATTATCACACTATTCAACCCCCCTTCTAGTGTGATTATCGACTTTACACACCTCTCTAGTGGGAATTGGTTGAGTTTCGCTCTCTTGTGTTCCGATATTTTCAATTTCAATATTTTTTAATTTTTTATTCTCGCCAAAACTTTCCATTCTTTAAAAAAAAAAACTTATTTCACAAAATGCAACTCTAAAAAATATAATAACAAAATAAGTAAAGTAATTATGTTAAAAAATATAGTCTATGTGTCTGAGACTGTTACCTTACTCAGCTGGATGCCGAGCCAAATAATCTCAATCTTGGATCGTCGGAAGATGGCAGATCGCTTCGAAAATCAAATAGAACTGAAAATAGAATTTATTCACAGCAAAATTAGGCGAGTACTGTGACAATACTGAAAATATAGAAAATGCAAATGCATGTCTCGAACCCACATCAACACTAAAAAATCCTAGTGCAAGCGAATATCTATCACCCTTGTCAAAAATCATACATCAATGTGAAATTATAATTTAATCCTCAAACTTTAGGAGAATTACAATTCAGTCTCCAAAATATTTCAAATTTATAATTCGGTCCTTAACTCCCTAAAATTACTAATTAGTCCTCAAATTTCTAAAAATTGAAATTAGTCCTTCAACTGTTCATAATTTCAATTTGAACCCCAAACTTTTAAAATATCAACCTTGGTCCCTTTTGGGAGTAAATTGACCAAAAACATCCCTAGATAGTACGAACAGACATCCATTGTTCCAAATCACTTAAATCACCTTCTAATATTTTTTATTCATCAAAATTATTCATCAATTCTATCAATAAACCAACAATTAATCAAAACTCAAATTCATTCTTCCAAATAAATATCTCAACTACATCAATCTTGGAATACCCTAGTCGGATTCTGGTAAGGCTTTCAGTAGTCTTCCGTTTAGTCCATTTCGATCTTGATCGATATGAGTGTTGAGTCGAGAATTTATGTTTGTGAGAGGTATTACTCGAGTAAGCATTTGTGCATTACGCGAGTAAGGTGAGGTGTGGATTACTCGAGTAAGCCATATGTGTTACTCGAGTAAGTCGTGTTCTTGGATGAACATGAAGAACACCTGGGAAGTTTATGCACGAGTAAGCCAAACTTCTGTTCACTTAAATCAATTTTGGTCGGTTAAATCGTGCTGCATAATATTTGGGTTCGTCTGGGTTGTCTCTTACTCGAGTAAGGGGTTTGCTTACTCGAGTAAAAGAAGCTTTGTCTCACTCGAGTGACCGATGTGACTTACTCAAGTAAAAGGTGATTTGTCTTACTTGAGTAACAATGTCTGACTTACTCGACTAAAATGAGGGGTCTCTTTCTCGAGTAAGCTGAGGTGTTACTCGAGTAAGATGGGGTCCGTAGGGACTTGTTTTGTAATTTTGTATTTTGCGAATTTTTGAGAGTTTGAGGACTTATTTGGGGATTCTAACTACTTAGAAAAGTTAGTTAGCTATCCTAATATAGTTTGAGAACTATTTTATAATTTGTCAAGTCTCGAGGACTAGAATGTAATTTTACACTGTTTGATGACCAAACTATAAATTTACGTAGAGTTTGGATTTGGGATCTTTCGAGAGTCCGCATCTGAATTTGCACATCATGCATCTGATATTGCCACAGTACCGCATTTTGATTTGTCTTTGATATATCCGTAGATATATATTTGTCCGAGGGAGCCCAATAGTGCGAAGACCGAGAGTTTTTCTTGAGGCTAGCAGACTCGTTGACAGAGCAGTCAGTCTGAGCATAGGCGCAGACATTCCTCTAGTGGCCAATGGCAGAGTCAGAGCTCTCAAATTGCTAGTGTGGCACCGCCAGTTGGGCGTGCCAGGGGACATGGTTACGGGGGTCCACATCCATCTTGTGAGACGTGTGAGAGACACCCAGGAGTTTGTACAAAGGCGACAAACCTTTATTTTCATTGTAGACAGCCAGGACACAAGGTGGCTAAGTGTCATGTGAAGCATAGTTCTGGATCACAGACGGTGCAGTCAGTGGTCGAAGGTGCAGTTACTACTAGCCCTGGAGCTGACAGAGGTTCATGTAGAGGTGCGGCATCTTCAGGGAGTCGTAGTCAGTTTGGGCATGGTGCAGGCCGAGGGTAGATCGGTCATAGCAGTTCAGCTGCAGGAGAGCAGGCCAGAGTGTATCATCTGACTCGCTACGAGGCTCAGTGTCATGACCATGACCAACATTGCTTATACACGAGCATGCATCGCATATGATATGCATAGTATGTGCATTTATTTGGCATTTCATACATTATAGTCCCATTAGTCTATATGTTTTAAGAATATTTGAGAAAATAATTCTTACATGCTATCACGTAGCCGCGATAAATTCCTATCAAAACTATAGTATTCAATTTATGGTTGGAACTAAAATATTGTTTTTAATTATTGTCAATGGGATTAGAGATAAAAAAAAAAGAGATTAAAATAGAAAAATAAAATTCAAAAAATGAAGTAAACAAAGGACTAGAAGGAGAATAAATGAGAAAGTGGGCTAAAACAGAATTGTTCTATATAGGTGTCAAAGAAATGAAACACGCGTCCAACTCAACCTTAATATCCTTGACATCATAATTGATTCACCCCTTAGCTTATGTTTCGTTCCACAACTGCCCACATTAACCAATTAAATTGATGTTTAGAAAAACAAAAATTAAAGATAAGGGTGAGATTGAGTCGACAACCACATCTCATACATAAACATTTTCTTTGCTCAAGTACACACACTTCAGCCCTATGCTTATTTTCCAAAACACTCTCTTCATTCTACTAGATTGGGGCTGGCCAACGATTTATTTGATTTATGTGAACAGACATACAAGTCAATTCTATTGGTATTGGAAAGATCAATGGGATCTGTTATATTGGAAACCCGGGGCAATACTTGACATGTTGTGTGACATTACTGAATAAATAGAATAGCATTGCATTCTTATTTGGTGTTCTTATCATATATGGTTTACTTGTGATATGTGGGCTGATTGTGTATATGATACCTTATTATATATTGCTTGATATTTGTTGGGTTCCTCATTAAGTTACGACTCATATAAAGCAAAAAAAAATTTCCAAGTATCAGCAATTAGCTTTTGAATCGATTTGCAAGCTTGTAGATACACAAATGCGACAGAGGTCGAGATGTCGGGGTCACTCTCTCTCTCCATC
>CAODLS011892594.1:0-10655 GCA_948243855.1 Flueggea neowawraea
ATAAGTCCGATTAATAATTAGCCAAATAATTATTAATCAGATTTCATGTCATATCCCTACACATAAAAAACGATATAAGTAGGAAGACACAGCCTATATGTCTAAAGCTGCCATTTCACTCACCTGGTCGTCGAGCAAATAATCCAAATCTAGGACCAGAAACAGACTTCATGAAACAAAGCTGAGCATATAACAAACATCGGTGGATGGCCGACCACCTCGAGTATCTAACTGAGCTGAAACATAATTTTATTACCAAATGGTCAAACACGGTAACTGTGGCGATACAAAATATGTGATATGCAGATGCAAATGCAGAAACCAAAACCTCAGACGTCGACCAAAAACCCTTTTTGATCTAATATTTAAACTTATCTATCAAAATCAAACCTCGATGTAAAATTACCGTTTAGTCCTTGAACTTTTGGAAAATTACCAACTAGTCTCCAAAAATATTCCAGACTTATAGAATAATTCTTAATAGCCCAAAATCATTCTTAAGTCCCCAGGCACCAAAATATTCAAATGAATTCTCAAATATAAATACCAAACTCCATTTTGGTTCCTAAATGCAAAATATCACTTTTGGTCCTCCAATGGAAAATTACACGAATGGTCCCTACTTTCGATCCACTCGATTCCAACCATTCTGAAGCACACCATTTACTTCCTAACACTCTCTAGAACATAACCAATCATTTCTTAGCATCAAACAACACAAAAATCACCACTTTTTCTTCAAACCCGTCACAAACCCTACCCTCCAATAAAACTCCATCAAAACTCCATAATACTCATGTTTTCTTGTATATTCTTGCCTTAGCAATACATATATATCAAAACCCCACTCAATTTCATCCAAGAACTCACAAAAATTCGAAACATCAAGCACCCAACCAAACCCATTTCACATTCTATTAAGAACCACTAAAAAACCCATACAAATAATGAGAGATGAACAACAAAAATCAAGTGGGGAAATGAATCTTACCTCAAGGATTCAAAATGTGCCAAAGAGAGGCAAATGAGAGAGAGTTTGGGAGGTTTAGGGGCTGTTGGGACGGAGGAAATGAAATGGAAGCCGAATGAGGTCGGGTTAGGGTTCTTAAAGACGGAACAAGGCAAAACGGTGGCGTTTAGCAAAGACAAGGGCAAATTGCTTTAGACACGGACAAATTGCTTAAGATATGGGCAGAAATTTGTGGTCGTGTAACTTGGAAAAAAAAGACACGGTCAAAGGGCTGAAAGACAAGGTCAAAAGCTTAGACCGTGTCATTGGCCGTGTACTCTGAAAACACTACTTTTCTCTCCCAAAAACACCTCATTCGATTACGCAATCATCCAATACAATCAAGGGGGCAAAAATCAATCTAAAATCATCAAAATTCATCACTCAAAACATCAATCTAATGATTCAAATAACAAACCAAGATCAAAAACAAACTTAATCGCGCTCGAACATCAACGAAACGTGCAAGATATTACAGACGCATCCTTAGTTGGTCTTTGATCTTAAAGCCACGAGATGAACCAGGGGGCTTGTCAAAATCTCTTTTGTGGTTGTTGTTCCTATTTGTGTTGCTTGAAGTTTGTTCTCAATTTGGTCTCTGTTAGGGTGATTTGTAGGCCATTACTTGGGTTTCCTGGCATTCATAACTTGGGAGCTATTGAAAGGGAAATTTTGGTTTGATATCTCTTCCTTGGATGGTGACTTATGTCCTATTTGTTACCTTGTAGGTTAACATAGAAGCCGAGTGTTTTCGTAGATTTTTTTTTACAGTTTGATTTTTCTTAACCCAATATATGTTGTCTAAGTTGGTTTTCTGGTGACTATTTACAAGTTTTTGTTGATATTATAGATCCTTTATCAGATGAGGATATATGTGTGAAGTTGTGTGGGAGTATATGTTTTTTTTGCACAGGAAGAAGTATCAAACCAAGCTTTCTCTAGCATTCATAAAAGTGTACATACAATGGTTCACAATAATGTGTGTACACTTTTGTGAACCATTGTGAACCTCAAATTTGACCTTAAAAAAATATTTTTAAGCAAAAATTTGTTAAATATTTCAGAAAAAAATCATTTTGGATTTTGAACTATTATGAACTTCAAAATTGTACACCATTGTGAACCTCAAAACTGACCCTGAAAAAAAAATTTAAACAAAAAATTTGGATTGCATGAATCATTATGAACTGTTGTGAATCGCCTAAAATATGTATTGTGTCAAAAAAAAAAGACCATAGATGTTAACTATTGTGAACCAAAAAAATTGCTAACATTTTTGAATTTTTTTAACAAAATAGTTAAAAAATATATTTATATATTTTTTTAAAAAATATGAATTGTGTACTCTATTATGAACCATTGAGAACCTAAAAACATAATCTGGATTACAAATATTTTTTGAGGGTAAATTTTGTTTAAAATTTCTAAAAAAATATTTAAAATATTTCATTTAAAATTTTTAAAAAATATGAATTATGTGAACAATTTGAATCGTGATGAACCTTTTAAAATATGTATTGTGTAAACCAAAAGAAAATTACCACACGTGTGAACTATTATGAACAAAAAATATTGCTAAATTTGTTGAATTTTTCTAACAAAATAATTAAATAAAAAAATCGTTTACACTTTTTTTTGAAAATATGAACTGTGTACTCTATTGTAAACCGTTTTGAACCCAAAAACAAAATTTGGTTTAATTTTTTATAAAAAAATTCAATTTCTCACGAAAAGTCAATTTCTTGCAAAAATACGGCAATTTGTTGTGGATTTTTAAAAAAATGACATTTTTGTTATGTGATAAACATAAGTGACATTCTTAATACTTACAAACTTGAATTTTTTTTTTGTGTTATAAAGTTGTAATCTCCCTCAAAAATTCGCTTATTTCTTTTTTTTTTTCCTTTCGGAAAATTTACGTTGCATTAACCAGTAACCACTAGATTCTATAGTTTAAACAATCACTTGAAAATTGAATTTAGAAAGCACAATAAAAATTCTTTTATCATTATTTTTTTGAAATAGAGGATAATCACTTTGAATATACTAACTTAACATTCGTATATATGTCAATTTTAAGAAAAATGTGTTAATTCCTATTTCTTTTCAAATATACTAACCTATTTACTTTTATTCCGTACTGATCATTAAACTTTTTTTTTCTGAAGCAAACCCAAATGATTTTCTTCCATTTTAGAGTTCAAAATTGCAGAAGGACAATCTGGTGGGGAGTAACTCCAAATATAATAACCTGACATAACGTTGGTAGCTCAAGCTAAACTATGAGCGGCATAGTTGGCAAATCTTCTAACATGTTGAACATAAACCTCTATTAAGCTAGACAATAGAAATTTGCAATCCTGTACAACATTGCCAATTGTGTAGATTCACTGTCAGATATATATAATCTTATCTATCTCGACGATCACTTTACTCCGTCTTTGTTCCTTGAGCCAGTTTAGGATTTCTCGCACTGCATCTGCTTCCAACACCTGTGAAGCCCACTGACCAACAGACACTCTCACAAAACCGCCTACAAACCTCCCTCCTTCATCCCTAAATATTGAACCCACAATCCTTTCTCCTTTTCTCCTTCCCTTTTAAGTTAGGTTAATCTAATTATGTTGACAAAAAGAGATACCATAGTTTCGTTGAACCAGCATAATTGAGTTTTCTTCAAATAAACATCCTGTCTATTTTTTTTTATAGAAATTCAAATTTACATTCTTTCATATATAAAATAGTTTTAAAAGAAGGTTCTTAACTCTAACCAAGACTTGGTTGGTTGGTTGGCTTGAGGATCACTTCATATTCATGAACGAGGAGTATGTGTTTGTATATGCCCACTAGCGTAATTGCATGCATCGCAGTACTATCCTTTTGTATTTCATGCATCTGCATTTACGGATTTCACGAAGACGACAAATACGCATCCATCACCATCATCAACCAGGAAAAGAAAATGAAGATGCTTTTTTTCCTTCCAGTGGGAAAAAAGGAAAAACGAAAAGCAAAAGAAAACAGACAGGGCCATGTCTCCTTCTTTGTCTTGTATTATTACAATAAGAGAGACAAGAACGAGAATTGACATATGGTAGAACAGATTCATAATACAGCTGCACATGTCAGAATCCTTAACACACTAACATTAATCGGTTTAATCCAAAACCAACGTATGAAAAATCCAAGTTTCTACTGTTATTTTGTCTATCTAGGGCATATATTGCACTAATTAATTCCTCTAATAATTCATATCCACCAATTAATTAATATCATGAGGCAAAACGACATGAAATGACATACTCAGGTGACAATATTATTGCTTTTATGAGGCATGTTAAACGCGTGAATATACAGAAGATCCATTGTATGTGCTGTGTTGATTCCTCCTTACTAATTATTACATAGCTACACTGATCTGACGCTGAATCGTATGCAGCAATAACACTAATAACAACAATATGGACAATTCCCCAGCTACCGGAGGTTGTTGAAAACACTGTTTTCAGAATAATATCAATTAATGCCGAAAATTCCCATCAGGAATCATATAGCGAGTCATTTATAAGCTAAACAATCCTAAAGTTCCATGAAGAATGAGTTAATTGATTGTGTTCTTTTTTTTATAACGAAGAACTTTTACTTAACAGACTCGACTGTCAAGTAGGTTAAATCCCATGAAAATAAGCCTTGGTCCAGCCCAGAGACCTCCCACTTAATCAGGACTTATTAGACAGGTCCACACGTAGACCTCCAGGCCCAATTTAGGAAAATGAGGCTCTCAATTACATTGAATGGATTCGATTCTTGCACCTCACGAGTCATTTATAAGCTAAACAATCCTAAAGTTTCATGAAGAATGAGTTAATTGATTGTGTTTTGTTATATAAAAAAACTCCATTAAGCTTTAACTTTTTAATTAAATGACCCGCCGGTATCTAATGGTTTCTGTGATATTACCAGGCATTCAAGCATCAATGATAAAACTCTTAGCACCTAATTTTGAAGTTTCTCCATATTTAAATTCGAATTCGAGATCTCCGGTTAACTATAAATTTGATATTACAAAGCAAATCATTAGGTGTTGGTTGGTAATGTATTGACTCTAAGCGAGCACATATCAAAGCAAATCATTAGGTTTTGGTAGGTAATGTATTGACTCTAAGCGAGTACTTGCCAAAGGGGGGAAACGGTTGATTAATGGTTTAATTCCAGATATGGACGTTGACTCTCTTAAAAGGAAAAGAAAGAGCGAATCATGCTTCTCTCTTTTACTGCAGAACATGTTTTAAACTTTCTTCAAGTCGGTGAAAGAAAGACCGTTAATTCATTATGTAACTAACTTAACTTCCACTCAAAGAAACAGCGTTTAATTACCATGCAAATCTACAGTCTAATTAAATAATGCCTTGCACTTTTACCTGGAATGTAAAAAAGATCATGTCCAAGACATGTTTTTTCCTGATTGAAGTTTAATCACCGAGACAAATATGCTTTGATTTTGTTTCACATTTTGGTGACCAAAATCGAACTCTTTTGGTCGTAGATGATCACTTTATTCATATTAATGGCCCACGAAATATTTAGGGGATTCCAAACTTTGAGAAAGGTAGGGTTCAAAATGGGTCTACCAGACTTCACTGCTTAATTAAGAGAGAAGAAAGCCGTGATGCATGTGTATGAGGCACATATACGTGCTTTTGAGGGAAATGCACATTTTGGACTAAAAATTCATATAATTTTGTGCTGTGTTTGTGAAGTTTATTAGATATGCTAAACGCCTTTTGAAACACACCATTTAAATTAGTTGTTTAATTTTTTTGAACATGAAGTCATATTCTCTTTGAAAGATACTTTGATTCGTTAAATTAACCTACGGTTTTGTTTAATTTTGGGTTATTCGAGATTAACTTATCATGTGTTCTAAGCAATGTCAACTCGTTTAGGTTGCAAATCACGTAAGAATGTAAAAGTTTAATTTTACGTAAATCTTTTTAGCATGTCACAGTTTACGTTTAAAAATGTACCACTCTTTATATTTTTACTATATAATCTACTTAATCTACAAAACATTACTCAATTTACTTAAAACACTCTCTATAATACATATATCGAATCTTACAACTTGAGCGGGCCTACACATTATTTGGTATTGCAACTCATATATTATTTATTTAGATATCAATAAATAATTAGAAAATACATTAATTTTTTTTTCTTTTATAGAATACAAATATTGGAATATCTTGTAACAATTATTTTTTTATTGTTTAATAAAGTGTATAATATAGCATATGGTAATAAATAATATTCAATATATATTATCTAAAACAAGGCATAATATATTTCTACTGAAGTTATTAAATATATCAGTCGAAAATTCAATTGTGAGAAAGAAATGTATTAATGAGCACATCAGAGTGGGAAAATTGCAGGTATTGAAAAGTTTGCAGTGCACTGTAGTGTCACAGACAATCCGAAACACTTCAATTAGTCTATGCATAATATTTAAGTCATGGAGCAAGCAACTTAGCTATCCGAGATTTTCAAGTATTTCAATTCACTAACAAATTGTTAATTCATTGAAAAAGTATACTGCGGTTGAATTGATAATTTGAATCTAAAAATTATTAATGATCATTAATAATTTAATTCCTGATTTTTAAGTCATTTTATTTGTTCAATCTGCAATCTTTATCCTAGAATTGACTCTAATATTAATAAACTACTAGTCCTTTAATTTTAATTTTTGATATTAGTTGCTCAATTTCCAAAAAAAATTCATGTCGCTTATATCTATTTTTTCGTTTATTCAATCTTCATAAACTACATATCTTCAAAGTGAAATTCCAAAAATTCTAAGGTTTAAAAGACATTTATCTTTTTCTATTTTTTTATTACAAAATCTACCGATTTAAAATCTGCATATACTATTAAAACTTAATCCACCAAACCAAACAACCCTCAATTTGAAGATAAAAATGTGATTCCGATTGAAAACACATGCAGAAGAGTCTGCAAGAATTTTCCAATCAATTACAAAAGTAGTTATTCACGAGAGTGGCTAAGAATTACACCAGATCGCTGCATCCAACTATATGATTATACTTTAATTAATTTTCCAGCGTCCAAAATACTGTTATTCTTTTAGTTAGTGGGTAATTCAGGTATCAATTACACTTCGAGCCGTAGATAAATCAATTATAATCCAATAAACGCAAAGCCGCCCAGTTTTCGTTTTTCTATTTGAACTAGGATTTCTGTAATTGTAATGGTTATGCTGAGTTGAATTTATTATAAAGAAGTATAATTTGTAGAATTACAGAAATAATTTTATATTATTACTTTTATTTAATATTGTTTTTGCCTCGATTCTAACAACAATTAAATAATGAACACGAACGATCAAGAACATGAACGACATCTCAAAACCTGCGAGCACAAAACATGATGAGGTCGGGTTGCTCCCGAGAAAATCTTCGACGCTCAAGTTAGTAGATATTTGGACAAAGTAATAGTGCACACAAGTTGTTCCCCACGCCTAGGGTTGACAATTTTGTTTACAACTCGATTAAATGACACAAAATTAAACGAAATTGAGTTTCATATAAATATGTTCAGGTCATAAATTGATTGACTCGTATATGACACAAAAAAAATAAGGTTAAACTAGTTTAACTCGTTTATGACACGTTTAATTAAATTGGGTTAAATGAGTTAACAAGTGAGACAAACTAATTATATATACGTTTAACAAATTTTAGCCTAACTACAAAAGCTTCAATTTTTTTCTATTTCTGGGAGTATTTATGTGGTAAGTGTAATTAAAATTTCTTTTATAAATATCTAATTTATTATTATTCTTATTATATATATATAATTTATTATTGTATTATACAAGTGCAAAGAAAGAATATATGAAGATTATTAATAATGATAGTTGTGCTTTTGGATAACTAAATTTATGATTTTTTTTTCATGTTTTATATTGGAAATTATAATTTTTAATAGACTTTATAATTTAAGTTGTTTTGTATTTGATTTATTTTTATTTAAAAGATTATTGTATTGGTGAATATTATAAATAAATATTTATTATTTTAGTTGAAGTTATTTTAGTGTTAATTGTTTATTATAAATAAGTTAAACGTGTTAAACAGGTTTTATCGTGTAATTTGTGATACCTGACCTAAATAATAATTAACGGGTTAAACGAGTTGTGTCGTGTAATCCGCTTAATCGGATTTGAGTCATAAACGAGCCGACCCAATTAAGCTTAAACAGGTTGACCCATTTATAATAGACCCGACATAAATTGTCATCCCTACCCATGTCTATTTATAGAGTATCAATTTAATGAGCAGGAGTTAACGTTTCATAACTTTTTTTTATTGATGATGTATTGTAATATTTTTGTTATACTCCATATTGAATCCACTTAATGACCATGACATATTAAATATGATTATATTTTCAATATCAAAATACAGTCCATTATTTTTGATGTATCATGTATCCACATCATTCAAAATCGTCTACCCTTTGAGGGTAGCCTGGTGGCTGAGAGTGTTACCCTAGTTCGCGTTGACGTTGGTTCAAGTGGGATAGTTGACAACTGTGGGTTGCCTATTGTCACTGATCCGTGTCACGCAATTGAGCTAGATGTGCAGGGCCAAGACTACTTGCTTCAATATGGTACTACGGTGACCTCACTAGTGCACGAGCCCAAGTCTACTATCCGTGTCAGCTATGGTTCGTAGGAATATTCCGTAGCGGGAAAGTAATGTCCGCATGGTAATGCCAATAAGAATATGCTACTACTGGTCGTTCCCAACTCCCCTTTTTATCGTAAAAAAAAATCATTAAACTACCAAGCTGCTATCGTATAACTCAAAGCAGACAATACAATATTAATTATTTTATTTTTCACTATTTAATTATTCAAATTTACTAATTAGCAATTTATTTCTCGATCTATACCAAAAAAAAATTCTTGACTACACTTAGTGTATAGTTTTATTCATGAACCAAACCAATTAAAAAAGACAATTCTCATTGAAAAATATTTTAGAGTGGGTCTCATTAAAAAATTTTCTCTTTTAATTGACTTGATACATGTCTAAAACTATATATCAAGTATAACCAAGAATTTAGTCAGTGCAAATACAAGCGAACACACAATAGCTCAACCTAATGACCTTCTCCAATAGAAAGGGGCAAAATAGTAAATCAGGATATATAATATGGAGGGACAAGTGCAACTGAAAGCAGAGGAGACACAAGTTCACCTACGTAACGACCGCAACAGCAGCAGAAAAACCAGGGCGAAGCAGAGAGAGAAAACCAAACACAATAAAACCAGGTATATCCCTATTCCTCATGAAGATACATAGCCCCAAACAATATATACATACACATCTGTAATGTATATATACAGCTTGATCTTGATCGTTACTTTTTCTTCTTTTTTTTTTTTTTGAAATGGCCATGGAAGGTCGGTGAGTGGGACACCACGACCACCATTCACCCTCCTCGCATATAAACCGCACACATAATCCAGAGAAACAAGAAAAAATTGATTCGTTATTTTTAATTTTTTGTGTTTTCGCAATACTCGACAATGCCGAAGCAGAGGAGAGTTTTGTTTTGCGGACAAGACACAGGAGGAGGCGGCGGTTGTAAAGGCGCAGGAGGAGATGACGCCGCAGATTTAGTTTCTCACGAGAAAGACATGGAGCTTTACTCGCGAGATGACGGTAGCCATTTTAGTCTCACCGGCGAGATTTTGCCTTCTCTTGGCGCTACTGCTCGTAGCAACCTTCGCGTTCAGCTCCGTCGCTTCATTCTCTCTCCCTTTGATTCCCATTACAGGTTTTCACATTTTGTTTTTAATGCATCGTTGCTTTTCCTTATAAGAAGGCTTGAATTCGGCTTTGCGAGAATATATTTACATTTTTTTTTGTGGTTTATACTGATGCATTTATTAATCTTTTCAGAATTATAATGTTACCAACTTATTATGATATATTTTGATTGTTTGCATCTTAAATATGTTTAGTTTATGCATTTTTATTTTGATATCTAACTAATTCGGATTAGAGTTAGTAGCACCATTTGATTAAGAGAGTTCACACTACTTCACTGCAATCCTTGGTGGTGGTTTTAGATCTAGAGTTTGCTTAAAAAACTTTCACATTAACATTTTGGGGGCAAAAAAGACTTCCACTGTCAGCCAAGTGCGAACTACTAAATTTGTCAACAAAATTGGTTAACTAAGCATGCCATATGTTTGCTTCATCATTTTTGTAATGCTTGTTTAGGAAATTTTAACTTTTTGTTGTTAATGGAAATAACTGAAAATTTTTGATGTTGCAGATTCTGGGTGACTTTCTTGGTATTTCTAGTTTTTTACACGGCATGGGTGTCTCCATTTGAATTTGGATTTCTTGATAGGCCAAGAGGAGGGCTTGCTATAGCTGATAATATTGTGAATGCATTTTTTGCCATTGATATTGTTTTGACATTCTTTGTTGCGTACCTTGACAAGTCCTCGTACCTACTCATTGATAATCCAAAAAGGATTGCTTGGAGGTACACTAAAAGCTGGTTGGTCCTTGATGTCATCTCTACAATTCCTTCTGAATTA
>CAODLS011892660.1:0-14174 GCA_948243855.1 Flueggea neowawraea
ACAAATCCTTCCCCACACTTTAACCTTGCCATATCAATCTAGAAACATGAAAAATTGCACAAAATTTGTCTCCAAATACTGAAACACAACCATTAAAACAAGAAACACTGAGCACACAAAGGATTAGTCTCTAGGAAGGCAAATTTAAAATTGAAACAAAAGTGGAAAAGAAGTAAAAATAAATTAAAAATTGAAAAGAAACAATGAAATAAAATGATTGAGATAAAAAAAATAGCTTGGGTTGCCTCCCAAGAAGCGCTTATTTAACGTCTTATTAACTGGACGAACTTGAATCTTCATCCTTTCTCAATATTAATGCACACCACTTCTTTTTTGACCTTGAAGGTAGTCTCATCATTTCACACATGTATCTTTGCCCTTGGATCTTTCTTCTTTGGTGGCAACATCTTGTGAATTGTAGTAGAATCATTGTTTGGAACATACACCATACACCCCTTTTTTGCTTTCCTTTTCTTGGTGCAAAATTCTTTTAGGAACTTAACGGATTTGGGCTCATGCTTAATTGTATCATATGCATAAACATTTACCTTTGGATCCTTTGTTTTCATTTCCTTATTCCTTTTTTCCATGATTGCACCAACATCCAACCATGGATCATCAAAACACACTCTACCTTTTTCTTCGTTAGTATCTTAGTAGAATTAATTGAATAAAGACATGAGTAATCTATAGGACATTTGATGGTGCCATTGTGGGTGGTTTTTCTGGGTTGGCAGTCACTGGTTGCTACTGAATATCTTTTTTTTTTTTGCTTTCAACCTTTGTGTGTGTATCATCCTTTACGTTGAGGCCTTGATGTGATGCACTTTTCCCACTACTGGCAGATATTTCATTTCCACTGCAAAGATTAATTGCATGGACATCTTGTCTCGGATTCAGAGTGGGTTGTGATGGCAATTTCCCTTGATTCTCCAGTTTATTCATTGAGGTAACAAGTTGATTAATTTGGCTTCTCAAAACTTCAATGTCATCCTTTGTTTGCTGGTAAAATTATATTATAGTCTGCTCAAGTTGTTGAGTTGTGGTTGAGAAAGTTTTCACTAAGTCTTACAGGCATGATCTGTTGTTATTTGACTGAGCATTGTGGTGTGGCTGGCCCTGCTGAAGGTTGTTGTTTTGTGACCTATTCCCATACCTGAAATTAGGATGATCTCTCCACCGTGGATTATATGTATTTGAGTAAGGGTCATATCTTTTCTGATATTGCCCACCAAAATTATTCACTGCATTTAGTTGATCCCAACTGTCTTTATCTTGTAAGGAATGACATTAATTAGTAAAGTGCCCTTGTACACCACATATTCCACATACTTGGGCTTTGAGCACAATAATGTTCGGATTCTGCACCATGAGTGATTTTCCAACAAGGTTGCAATGCGATCTAGCCGTCTTTTGAGCTAAGAGGAGTCTCCCTCATGAACTCCTCTAGTTGTGCCTCTGATCCTAGGTACAAACTCAGTCTTGGTACTGAAATGCTGAGAATTTGATGCCATAACAGAGATTAAATCTCGAGCTTCCTTTGGTGTTTTGCTGATAATGGCACCTCCACTTGCTGCATCCATCATTTTCCTCTATAATGGAGCAATCCATCATAAAAATATTGAATTAACAGCTGCTCAGAAATTCCATGCTATGGGCAGCTAACACATAGTCTCTTAAATCTTTCCCAATACTCATACAAAGTCTCTGAATCCTTTTGTTTAATGCTGCAAATTTCCCTTCTCAAGTTAGCAGCTCTGGATGTAAAATATAATCTCTCCAAAAATAATTGAACTATGTCAGCCCAAGTGTCAATTGAACCAAGAGGTAGATAGAATAACCAATCTTTTGCTCTGTCAGCTAATGAGAATGGGAACGTACATAATTTGATTTGATCTTCTGAAATTCCCTGAGGTATGAAGCTAGAACACACAATGTAGAATTTGGGTCTTCGTTCTCAACACCATGGAACTTGGGTAAGAGTTGAATCAACCCTAACTTCAATGCAAATAGAACACATAGTAGTTGACAGTGAATGTAGAGGGGTAGTTGAACAATAGGTGGGGCGGCCAACTCTTTCAAAGTTTGCTCTGCTAAAGCAACAGGTAAAGTAACAGGTGGATCAACATGTGGTGTGTAGTGATCAACCATGTCAAGGTCTAAATCAGTGTCAACTGAAGAATTAGAGATCTCTGCAGGTGTGTCACGTCGAGGCTTTGCTGAAGAAGAAGAAACTTGAGCTTTGTAGATTCTTGCTTCTTTTCGTAGCCTTCTGACTATCTTTTGAATTTCTGGATCGAAATGAAGTTCTTCTGCAAAATCAGAATGCATAAAAATAAACAAGAAAATCAAACAGAAAAGCAATTAGACAAAATATTTGACACCAGTCCCCGACAACGGCGCCAAAATTTGATGGGTGTTTAAATCAGCAAATAAAATTCCTAGTTTGAGTCTAAAATAAATAATAATTGAAGACAATGGCAAGCATGGTCGAATCAACAAAGACTAGTAAAAATTCTATCTAACTGCAAAAAGAAAAATTAAAATGAAAATATGATTTGGTTGAAAAACAATCAAACAGAGCAATTGAATAAAGCAATTAAATAAACAGGAATGCAAAATTATTAATGAAGAAATCAATATCACAAAAGCTTAGTCAACGTACATCTTCGTCTCAATTTGTAAGTCAATCACAAGTAACAAAAGATAAATCAATATTGTTTATACAGGTAAGTTATACTTACAGGTGTCACACTCAGTAACTAATATTTACTTACTATTTCAGTAGTTTCGAGATGCCCTAAAAACTATTTTTCTAACCAATAAACAACCCTCAGGACGCCTGCAAAATTCAATTTATCGGTTGCATTAAGAGTTATAAAGACCTTATCCAAGCCAACAAACTCAGACCCCGTAGTTTATTCAAGCAAGATTATTCTATTTCGCCAAGGACAGTCAAAGCCTGTTATCACAACAACAGCATTAACTTATCATTTGTGCTAGACACGCAATCACGAACCTACGAATCTAATTGGTTGTTATTATTCTATTAACTAATTCGATGTGGTCATCATCAATTCAATCGACAAAATAATAAAAAATTCAAGCACAAAAATAGAATAAATGCATAAACAATAAAGAATTAGTAGAAATAGAACTTCACGATTTATCAAAGATCAACTTCAATTGTACCTTAACAAAAAAATAGTTTAATTGCACATAATGTAAAGAAGAACATTCAAGAATAAAAGGCTATTATTTTTTCATGAATGTGCAGTCAAAATGGAAGAAAAGCAGCAAATAAAACTGATATCTAGGTATTTATATGAAATACCTAGCTTGTAACCTAATTAAAAATTGGTGCTTGTTCCTAAAATACCCTTCTAAATAGCCTAAGTCTATTTGGCTTGATTTCCAACAAAATAGACAGTGTTTTCTATCAGTCTTTCTTGCCAAAATAGGCTTTCTTGAGTTGGACTCATGTGACTACAGTGTACGCGCGTTTCAGATTACATCAATGCCTCAAGATCCAATCTTTGCTCAAAACAGCTTCAAATCCACCCTTTTTCACCAAATCAACCCTTGGACACAATTAAACACAAAGTAATATAAAAATACATAAATATGAATCATAATGCGTGAAAAAGAATAATAAAATGGTAATGCAAACATGCATAAAATGTACACTAACACTAATTTTGAGAGTTGACTAATTCTGTAGTCGTTGTTAGTTTGTAAAATTATAAAATAATAGTTAAATTTGGCTTGTCCTCTATGCATTTATTTGTACTCAATTTATTTTTATTTTGTATTCATTTTTTTATAAGCATTTTGTTGGTACAATCAACAAGTTTTAAATAATTAGTACTCATTATGTAAGTATTTATTTTGTGAATGTACTTGTTTGTTAAAATATTTGTTCCTCTTATACTCTTTTGTTCTCATTTTTTGTAAGCATTTGTTAGTGTAATCAACGAGTCTTACATAAATCGTACTCATTTATTAGTCTTTGTTCTCGTTTTGTTTTTATTTTGTTGTTGTACTCGTGTTGCTCTCGGTTTGTACTCATATTGTTCTTGGTTTGTACTCTTTTTTCACTGCTCAAAAGAGTGTGATCAGCATACAGTCAATCTTCTGAAATGTCGTTAATATGCGATCAAACTATAGTATTTATGATATTACATTTTTTCTGTGTTGTATTTTTTAAATGTGTTTAAATGATGTTGTGTTGTGTATTTGGACTTTTTTGGGTTGTATTTTTTAGCAATTCATCCAATTATATATGTTGTTGCAATTTTGGTTCTCACAAAATTGGTCATATATAAGCTTTTTGCATTGAAAAACGAACATCTTATCTTTCATATCAACAATTTTTTAATAAAAAAACTAACAATTTATTTGCTTTATTGATGTCTCCTAACAGATCATCATCCTGCAGATTTGTGTATCTTCCCTAGGCAAGAGCACAAGTTTCTTTATCCTTTTTTTTTGTTCCTTTGCATTGCGTTCACAGTTTTGATTTCAATTTTCTCTGAAGAACGTTTATTGTAGGCTTAAGAAGCATATGTCTCTTTCTTTAACCTGAAGTTTCTATTTTAGCAGTGTTATATTGGAATATCAACTTAAAGATAAGTCTTTTAAAAAAAATTACGACTGACCACCAATTTTTTTAGATTCGGACATTAATAGTTTTTTTCTCCCCTGAAAAGTAATTTCTCTGCAATAAATAAGGGCAACCATATTTTCCATGGAAACAACAACTTATAAGGAAAAATTTGTGATCAAACTTTATTTAATCATACTCTAGTGAATAAAAAAAATGCAAAGTACATAGATGCTTACACTAAATCAACTGGTGGAGTGAATAACATTCTTACCTAGCTACCAATTTTTGGAATACACCAAATGCAAATATTGATATTTAAAATGAGAACCTTTTATTTTTGTGAGGGAAAATGAGAATCTTTTATTTAAAAAATCTACTAACATTTTGCTGATACATAAGTATATAGAACAAAAATCTACTCGAAAAGAACAAGTGTGCTGTTTTTCACAAACTTCAATGAGCCTCATCACATAATTAAAAGATCAACCGAGTGACATTAAATATGATTTTAGATTGTGGTATGGGCATGCACACATTGCCATAATAGTGACTGAAAGGCAAATATTTCTCCTCCTCTTCTGGAAAAAAATCGAGGGTATTGCTGCTGCTGCTGCACGTGCTTCTAATATCTTCCAGTGGCATCGGGCTATTTCATCTTTTTATAAATGATCTTATTTGCGTGGACTGAAATTCAAATGCCCTATCAAAATCATGCTAATATCAAGCTCATTAATATCGGCCTATTTCGTTACCACTGAAACTCCCTCTATTCAATAACCCAGACATGGCTGCTGCAAATGATATATCCCACTTGCGATGACATCTATTATATGCATTAATAGAAGTTGCAGATTTTCATCACCATCACATTGATTTGTATATATGTTGATACATATAATGGTGACAGCTATCTTCCCATGTAGATCACATATTAAAGAAATTCTAAAATGTTGGCTGATGTTTGATTGTTGGCTATATATTAGCCTCTTATGCCTCGCATTCCAACAATATATATTAATAAGTGTTGGAAATACATAATCACACCACACAAAAAACAAATAATAAAAAAAAATGAAAATAAAATAAATTTTTAATGTAATTCGGTTATTAATGAACTTATGCCAATAATTCTATTAAAATAAGAATTATAATTTTTGGACATACAAAATTATAAAAACCCTCTCTCTATCTCAAATTCAAAACCCAAGTCACGTCATCTCTAATTAACTTAGTATGAAATTTGTGATACAAAATAATTAAGGATTAATGCCTATTTACAGAAAAGAGACCATTTTCCTGTCATACATATAACCGAAGTGGAAGAAGTATTTTCTCTAAACTCATTCCCAACGAATGTGAGATTTGGGGAGTTATTCCCACACATCCTTCTTTTACCCAAATCCTCACATATATCAACAGTTTCAGAAAATTGGACTCTTTTTGCCGTTTTCGTCTTCTTTGTTTTGCTACTTCAATTATCAAGGAAACATCCATCCAAATTGTAAATATTTTTCTCTACCTTTGTTCCTTGCAATACGAAACTATCACCTCTAAACAGCTTGCAAAACTCCCCGTCATCACTATACTTGCATTCACGAGATATCAATTCACCCAAAGAAATTATTGGCTCTTACACTAGCCACGTACTTTATATTATCAAGTGTTTTAATAACACCATTATGGAGCTGCAAGCGAACTCTTCCAATGCTTTCAACCTTCAACTTTGAATTGCTCCCTACATGGATGTTGCCAAAATATCCATTTATCTGTAAAGTGTCAAAAGGAGCTCATCTCTACAAATATGAATGTCAACAGTAGAATCCAACACCTAATTAGACTGATCTTCAATAAGATTATTAGCAGTAGTTGACAATACATCATTATAATCTTCAAATACATTAAGTGAGAAATCACCAATGTCTCGACCCGTTTCTGAACCATAACTAGCGTGCAAGACGAACCGAGCTGGAGACTCGGCCCATCTCACACAAGCCTCAGAGGTCAGAAACACTAGCCAATTTAATCATTTAAAAATGTTTATTAAACAAGTTATAACCATAATAAAACATTTCAAGCATATAACAAAATAGTTTCAATAAAACAATTATAGTTTACTATATCAAATGTGATTATAAAATAATAATCATTTAACCAAAAATCAGATACAGAATTATACCCAATAAGCAAAAGTCATTTAACATTGCAACGTACGTCTTGAGGTTCACAACGTACGTTATCATACCACAACGTATGCCATTTTAGTCCAAATCGAAACCAGTAGCCTCAGATCTGAAAAATGGCATCATGACGTATGTCTTAGAAAGGTTAACGTACGTTCTGTATGAACAGCATACGTCTTCTATTTGACAACATATGTTGATTGTCAGAATCCTCAAACCCAGATAACGTACGTCGACCATGCTCTTGATGTGCGTTATTCCTTGCCAAAATGTATTCCTCGACTTCCTTCGCTTTCGAATACACATCAGATCATCCTCGAGGCTTGACAACATCCAACCTGGTAAAATCATCATCTTTAAACACCTTCAAACTATTGGATCATGGGTGATCAACATTAAGTTTCTTTTATGTTTTGATGATATGCAAAACGTTTGACTTGAAGTGGAACACATTGGAAAGTTTAGAGTTGCGAAACAAGTCTCTACAAAGTGAACAACGTACGTTACAGATAATATGAAGTACGTTATCTGGAAACTACATGATCAAATTATGTTGACAAAGCTACAACGTACATTATGGACAACAAAGTACGTAGAGAAATGTACAAAGCATGTAGACGTGGAACTGAATGCAAATAAAAGCAACTAGAATGCTAAAGTGTCAATACAACGTACGTCATCTAGAGATATGACTATGATCAATGTGCGTTAAGAAAGAAAAACATACGTAGACTTGGAGAATTTGCAAACAATGTATGTATTCTTGGTACAACGTACGTTATGAATGGTCCAGAAGTCTGCAACAACTATAAATGAACTCCAACAACTACTTTCTTCAAGGCAACGACCAAATAGCTTAGAAAAGCTATAAATACATCAAGGAATGACAAAAAAGCATGGATGATCATATGCTTTCAAGTCCTAAACATTTTCATCATTCCATCACCCCCAAAATACCAAAATCAAGTTAGAGAGAAGATCAAGAGTATTATGTCTACACAATCAACTCTAGCATAAAGCTTTCAATTTTTGTATTCATTTTTCTAAACACTTTGAGAGTGGGAAAATGTTTATTGTGAGCCTAAAGAAAACAACATTGTAATGGCTTTAGAAGTTTGAGATGAAATTAATCTTAGGTAGGCTTCAGATGGGTGAACCGTAGTCAACCTTGGAGGCTTTAGAGATGTGAGTCGTAATCAAACTTGTTGGCCATAGAGGTGTGATTCGTAATCAATCTTATTGTAAGACTTTGTTGGATTGAGCCAAAATCAATAGTCGTTATAGTGGAAAGTCTAAGTGGTGAGATTTAGGTAGTAGACGTAGGCATGGTTGGTCAAACCACTATGAAAATCTTGGTGTTGTTTTTCTTGCCATTCCAACTTGCTTCCACTCTCCAAAGTTAACCAAGGCATCCTCGGGAAAATTCTCAAACAAATACTGCACTGTTGTCTACATCCTTGGTTTGCTACTGATGTGAGCTGCATCAGCTGCAACATAGCAAGGTGAAACATGATTATTTTTTTGGATATATTTGGTGTTTATGTTATTGTAATCCTAAATTATAATCTCTTCTGGCTTTGTTCATTTTAAAGATCCTAAATCGAAATTATAGATTAGTTAAATCAGTGAATTAGGTTGATCAAGAATACTTTTTGTGCTTCTGAAGTTTGTGAATTTTTTCTATTCAGGCAAAGCCGAATATTTGTGAATTTGTGAAGTTTCTGACTTTTTTCCAGATAGTTGGAGACAATGTTGGCAAGAGTTTGGATGGTGAACCATTTGTTGCTTACGATGTTTCTGCATTTCCAGTACTGGGTAGACACTTTCATGTGTGTGAGACTAAAGCACGTCATGTTTCAGTCTCGCCTTTTTTACCAGACACAGGGCACAGAGGTTAGATGAATGTAAAATTTCATTGAACTTATCTTGATTCAATCTAACTTCTTGTTTGCAAAATCTATAATGCTTACCTAGTAGCACCACATCAGTCTGGATTTTGGATTATTGGTGAATAATTCTGAACTGATATCTGATTCATATTATACCAATGATAAATTCAATTTTATTTTATTAATTTATGAACTGATATCTGATTGACATTGCAACTTGATTTGCCTTGTATTCGGTAGACTAACCATTCTTGGTGATGAAAAGACGATATTGATGCCGATGATATCACAAGTGATTTCACTTAAGTTCAGAAGAGCAAAACCACAAACGAGAAACAAAAGATTTGGCAAGGAATGTTCAGTTGGGATATGTGAAAGCAGGAAGTTGGGCTCGAAAATAATATTCCTGTGCTGGGTAATTGAACGGAGGTACATGGGTAAGCTTTGGTTGTGTAGCTGATGTTGATCAATCTTGAGCTAATGCTAGGTTGGATTTGCTGCAACCACGAGCACATTTCTACATCATCTCTAGGCGTTGCTGGTGGGAAGCACATCCATCCCATACCAATCAATCAAGTACACTCTTCTTGTGTTCGTGTAATCTTGCTTCTCGTTTTTTGAGATCTGAGGTATTAATTATGCATTTTATTGTTTTCAGCTAACGTGAGGGCTGTCCAGGGAAGGCGTTTGGCTCACCAGGGTTAGGCAACATAGCAGGGAAAAAAGAGTTAATGGCTAGAAGATGGAGGAGGCTAAGAATGTTTGTTCTTTTGATCAGTTGGTCTAATGTAAAATTATCAGGATATTGCTTCTGTTTGGGTCACTGCAAATGCAAAATCGCCTCACATCTCACTTCTCTGGAAATATCAGATTGTTTGGAGTTGGATTCATTCCCAGATACGAGACTACCCATCCTTACCCTTTCGTCATTTGGACTATAGAGATGTAGTAAGTTGAGGTGCCGGCTCAATTGCACCTCCCTTCAAGTCCTACATTTACAATTGCCCAGAAGTATTGTCCATTTTTTGAAGGAGGCTTCCCTCCAAACTCAATTAATCCTCAAGTTATTGCATCAATCTGGAAACACATCCATTGTCATTTGTCAGAGTGGACTCAACATTGAAGAATTTCATATTTCAAGAGATATGGAAATGGTATCTTCCTTTCCAGATGATCCACTCCTACTTTCAACTTCTCTAACCAATCTCTGGATCACTGGATCCCAAAATCTGAAATTAATATCAACCAAAATCCACAGGCTCACCTCTCTTCACTGTTTATTAGTGGTTGTCCTAAACCCCAGTCCCTGCCAAGGGAAGGCTTCCCACCCTCACTTGGACGCCTATTCTTTTACAACCGCCCACTTATGAAACAACGTTGTAGAGAAGGGAAATGAGATTATTGGCCCCTCATTGCTTCTATTTCTTTTTTTTTTTTTACTGTTAATGCAAGAGTTTTGATTTTTGTTTTGCATACGCCTGTGTAATGTAAGATTATTGTACAATTGTATATTGGAATAGTACCACTTCTATTTTTGACTGCGTATAATTTTTAGCTTTTGACTCTTTTGGTTAAAATGCTATTCTTAATCATGATAAAACATTTTTCTTTTTGTTTAGCTAGAGTTCAAAAATAATTGAAAATTCAGTGAATTTATTCGAGTTGAGAAAATCTAACTTAATTTTGGCGAATAAAAAATTGCACTTCTAGTTTTTACAGTAGAAGAATGAGCAACTTAAATGGATTCGAAAGGCAAAAGTAGGGCATAAACTTCTTGGGATATATTTTGTGATTGTATCATTTTATTGTTGTAAAACGTTTTACGTTTAGTTTCTTTGCCTGGGAACATCCCATTATGGACAAACAAATGCCTCAATAATTAAGTTGAGATAAGCAGTTCTTTTCCAACACGACTTTGTTCCTTTTTAAATTCCTAAATTCAAATTTTACAGTGGTCAAGTGAAGAAATTAGGTTGTTGATGATTCCTTTTTTGTTCTTATGAAGTTGTGAGTTTCTGGAAATCAGGCCAATCCAGTCAAGACAACTGCAGACTGCAGATGGTCAGGTTTGCCAAGTTTTTGGAAATCATTCTTGTCGTCATTGCAAACCTGATACAGGAGGCAAAGAGGTTAGTTGAATATAAAATTTCATTCAAATACTAAGAGTTCCAACCCCTCTCGAGAGTGCCGCATTGAAAAGTTACAATTTCGGTCCCAATATGCAATAGAATGGTACTCCAAAAAAGGGATGAATTGGAGTTTTAGCAATTTAAAAATTTTATTGAAAATCTTTTACAAGCTAAAACAAATAATAAAGTTTTTTTACAAACAAAATCAAAGTTAAATGAGGAAGCAATAAAATCACCAATTTACAAACAAAATAATGCAAATATAGAGCAAAGTAAAGAAAGTATGGGAGAGAGAAAACAAATCCCAATTTATAGTGGTTCGGTTCTCTTGACCTACGTCCACTCCTCTAGATCCACTAGAGAATTTAATCAACTATCCTCCTCACTTTCGGATGGAGAGAAATCATTACACCTTGTTTTTACGGGCTTAACAAGAAAATTATTACACACTTGTTTTGACAGGCTCAACAAGCAAACCGTATCCCTAGTTTTTGCGGGCTCAACTAGAAATCGAAACCACTAGTTTTTTGCTGGATCAACTAGAAAATCGAACCACTATTTTTTACGGACTTAACTACCAAATTGTTATACACTAGTTTTCTAAGACTAACTAGCAACCACTCTTGTTTTCTAAGGCTCAACAAGGAAACGTAATTACCCTCAAGCAAATAACCTTGCTTGATACAAAGTCAACCCAAGACATTGAAAAATCTAAGCTCTTACAAACCCATAAATGTATGCAAGTACAATAGCTCAAATAGGTTGAAAATGTAGAGAAGAGAGATAAAATGAATAGCAGGTCTTTGCAAAGGTATCTCTTACTTCTCTTTTGTTATAGAACGTCTATTTATTGAAATATAGCCGTTGGAGCGTCAAAGTAGCTGTTGTGAAATAAGACGAATTATGTCCAGTAAATGACATCATTGTCTTCTACGTGCATAGTACCTTGTTCCATCTGAGTTATGCGTGCATTGATAGTAGGTCTACGTGCATTGCAAGAACTCTAGTGGTCTCAGCTTTGAATGGATCAACATCTACGTGCTTTGCTCTTCTTCTACGTGCGTTGATCTTAAGTTTTGCATACTCTGTGCCATGTTCTACGTGCATTGCTTCAATCTTCAGAATATGCAGTTTTTCCTAATGGCTTGCTATGTTCGTTGTACTTTGGTCTGTGTGTATGGTTGTTCAAGATTGTACCTTTGGTCTGCACATGTGTCAGTACTTGTTAGGGAATATTTGAATTTGAATTCCCAAGGAGCGTCTTGGCTTTGTCAGCTAGTCCATCTCATCTCGTCTATGTGCTTAGCATGAACAAATGCGTGCGTGGATCTGAGTGCTTTCTGGCGCTATATGAATCTTTATCAGAAAATGTTCCAATGCAAATTTCAAGGAGCGTATTGATTTTTTCAGGCAATACATCGCATCTTGGTCTACGTGTGTAGCACTCTCTTTTGCATGCGTAGAATATCTCTTTAAAGATTTCATTTTTTCTCTTCTATGTGCCTTCAAATCTTCTCAATGTGCTTTAATCCTTGGACATTTTCTTCTCATCAATATGAGCTCTCGTCAATGTAGTACAGTTTCAGCATGCGTAGATGTGCATGAATATTAATTCCAATGAAATCTGCTTCTCATCTACGTGCCTTGTAGGATCTTCAGTGTGCGTGGAATCTAGCTATGCATGCATGAACGTTCTTTGTGGCCAAATATCAGCAAGTCTGCAACTTTGTACTTCTTTCATGGATATTTTGCATTCATCATCATCAAAACTGAACTCAACAGGCGTGGCCAAAAGTTGCTCGAGCTCAACTATCCAGTATATATCAATAGAAAGTACTGGCGGTAGCAGCTGAAGTGGAGCGGTATTGCCCAGGGCTTTTTTCAACTGAGAAACATGGAAGACAGGATGGGTGTGAAAACGCAGCTGGTCCTAATGAGAATGACACTCCAAGAAGGGGGTGAATTGGAGTTTTAAAGAGTTTGAATCCTTTATTGAAAATCTTTTGCAATTTAAAACAAATAACAAAGTTAAATGCGAAAGCTAAACAAAATCCAATTCACAATCAAATATAAGGAGATTAAGGTGAGTAAGGAAGAGAGAAAACAAATCTAATTTATAGTAGTTTGATCCTCCATGGCCTACGTCCACTCCTTTAGCTAACTAAAGAGTTTAAATCCACTAAACTTCCTCACTTACGGGTGGAGGCAAACCGTTTACAACATTTGTTTTTACGGGATTAACAAGAAACCACTCACCTTGTTTTAAGGAAAAAACAAAAAATCCAAATCCCTAGCTTTAATAGGCTCAACTAGAAAATCGTTCACCTTGTTTTAAGGACAAAACAAGAAAACCAACTCTCTAGTTTTCAAAGGCTAACTAGCAGCCACTCTTATTTTCTAATGCTAACAAGGAAACCTAACTACCATAAGCAACAACCTTACTTGTAACAAATTTCAACCCAAGAATGTAGCAATTTAAAACTCACACAAACCCAGAAATATACACAAGTGTAATAGCTCAAAATGGGTTGGAAATGTAGAGAAGAGAGATAGAGTAAATAGCAAGTCTTTGCAAAGGTATCTCTTTTTTCTCTTATGTTCTGAGACATCTATTTGTAGCTACTCTTATAAATATAGCCGTTGGAAGCCTCGTACTAGCTGTTGAGAGATAAAACAATTTTTTGTTTAAATGACGTCACAGTAAACAAAGTTTGTTGTTGTTATTAACACATTCTTCAGAAACACCATCAGGGACAGGGTACGTTGTAGACCCTTAGCATGTGTTGTCTAAGTTCCAGTGTCTACTGCTTTGAAGAATTCTTCATCTGCGTGCTTAGATAGTATTCAACGTGCATTGATAATTTCATCTGCGTGCTTTGTGGCATGATCTGTATGTGCTGTTCTTCATTTCAGACTATGCAGTTTTTACTCAAATACTCATTGTTGGACAAAGGGTGGTCAACATTGAGATTTCTCTATGTTTTGATGATGAACAAACTGCAGAATTTGATCTGAGGAAGATTCACACACGTCAATCCAAAGTCACGTACGTGTGTGAATGTTATGTACGTCAATGAAGTCTCAAGTACGTGAGTTCGATCGTGAGCTAAAACAGAAGCTACTGGAAGTTAGGAGAAGTGATCACACGTACGTTAGAAAATATTCACGTACATCAGATAATGACACGTACGTGAGAGGTATCCAAAGTACGTGAAGTATGATCAGAATTAAAGCGGGAAAATTGAAGACTTGAATCAACTGAAGGCATGAAGCCACACGTACGTGTGACATTATAAGTCACGTACGTCAGACATACAAAACAAGATGAAGATTGCAGTTCAGATGTTGTTTGTTTGAATTTCACGTTGAT
>CAODLS011892703.1:0-18559 GCA_948243855.1 Flueggea neowawraea
CAGTATCGGAGCTGCAAAGACTGATGGAGAACGGAGTTGAGTTGCAATTTGATGACTCTGGGGCTTTGTTTGGGCATGTGGAGGTGAGGCCTGTCTTATTGGATCAGATTCGAGAGTTTCAGAAGGAGGATTCTGATATGCAAAATTTGATCAAAAAAGTGAGATCATCTGGTGTACCGGGGTTCTGTGTTGATGATTCGTGAGTCCTTTGGTTTGGACTGAGATTGTGCATACCATCGTCTGGTGGGCTACATGAGGAGATTATGACCGAGGGTCACAACTCCACATATTCTGTATACCTGGGCTACGTCAAGATGTATTGGGATCTTCGAGAGTCATATTGGTGGTCGGGAATGAAGAAAGACATAGCTGAATTTGTTAGCCGATGTTTGTCCTGGCAACAGGTTAAGTTCGAACACAAGCATCCTTCTGGATTGATGCATCAATTACCTCTTTCGGAGTGGAAGTGGGATCACATCACGATGGATTTCATGGTTGGGCTGCCAATGACACCTTCGGGATATGACTCGATTTGGGTGATTATGGATCAATTGATGAAATTGGCACATTTCTGCCTGTCAAGACAACATATGGAGCGGCATAATTGGAGAAGCTATACGTTGATCGGATTGTATGTTTACATGGTGTGCCCGTTTCCATAGTGTCAGACAGAGGACCGCAGTTTACATCGCATTTTTGGCGTAAGCTGCAGGAGGAATTAGGTACCCGATTGGACTTCAGTACGACATTCCATCCATAAATCGATGGTCAGTCCGATCGTACCATTGATACATTAAAGAATATGTTGAGAGTGTGCGTTGTGGATTTTGGTGGGAGTTGGGATTCTCACTTGCTATTGGTTGAGTTTGCGTACAACAATTCGTAGCATTTGAGTATCAAGATGGCGTCTTATGAGGCTTTGTAGGGGAGGAAGTGTAGATCTCCCTTGTGTTGGGCCGAGGCTGGAGAGAGAGCGCCATTGGGGCCAGATTTAATTTTGGAAATGATTGATAAAGTGAGATTGATCCAATAGAGGATTCAGACTGCTCACAGTCGTCAGAAGAGTTACGCTGACCTTAAGCGTAAACATTTGGAGTTTGGGATTAGAGACCATGTATTCCTCAAAGTGTCACCGATGAAGGGTGTAATGAGATTTGGAAAGAAGGGCAAGTTGAGCCTGATGCACATTGGTCCATTTGATATCATAGGTCGAGTTGGAGCCGTGGCATATGAGTTGGCGTTACCGCATCAGTTTGCAACAGTTCATCCAGTGTTCCACATATCACTTCTGAGGAAGTATGTTCCTGATCCATCTCATATTCTGGCACCTCAGTCTGTGGAGGTCCAATCCGACTTGTCTTACGATGAGGATCCTGTGAGGATTGTTGATCGACAAGTTAAGAGGTTGCGGAACAAGGAGATTACTTCAGTGAAAGTGATATGGAGACATCATTCCGTTGAGGAGGCCACTTGGGAGGTCGAGGAGGAGATGTGGCATAGATATCCGTACCTGTTCGACACAGCTGATCCTTAGGTCAGTATGTCTATTTGTCTTCTGTATTCCTTACATTTCATATCCATTTCTGCATATCATATTGCATACTAGTACGTAGACTGGGTGTTGAGTATACACTGTCTATAGTGTGAGGCTGAGAGCCTAGATTTTGATCTGGAATTTTGGAGAATCTTGAGTGATTCTAGATTCGATTTTGTTATTTCAAAATTCAAGGACGAGTTTATTTTGAGGGGGGAAGTATGTAATGTCCCGCTTATTTTAGCCGGAATCTTGTAGTATTCTGAAGTGATTTCGAGTTGGGATGTTGACCTTTGAGTTTGAGGGTAGTGCCACATGTGTTTGCACGTTGGAGGTCATCTACGTGCTTAGTACAGGGTACTGTGCACGTAGTAGAGGCCTAAAACTTGACCGTGAATGTGCGTTGAGTACAACATACACTAGAGGTCATCTACGTCCACAGTATTGAGTACTATACGCGTAGACGGGGATGAGTCGGTCGAGAGCCTTGTTTGGACTATGTGCATTGTATGGGTTGCTGTGCACATTGATCATCCTTTGGGTGTGACCCGTGAGCATGCTGAGGCCTTCTACGCACACAGCAGGGGGTGGAACGCACGTAGATTGTAGATCTGAATGAGGGGCTTTAGATCTGTCGTCTACGTACATTGCGTGGGATGTTATCCACGTAGAGCACAATTCTACGTACACAGAACCCCTACTGTGCATGTGATGTGTTCTTTCTGGCTGACTGTGCGTGAAAAGCAACATGTCAGCCCGTGAGCCTATAAATACCCCTACCTACCATTCCTTCGGTCACAACTTGTCTGAACCACCAGAGCACTTTCTCATTTACTTCTCTGTGATTTTCTTTGCTTCTCCTTGCTTCTACAATGTATCTAGATGTAAGGATCATCCATTAATCTCTTCTTTTCTTTAGTTCGTATTACATTTGGGCAACTAGGGTTCTGACCGAACTTGGAATTTGGTTCGGATCTTTCCATGTCTAATGGAATACGAGTTAATGGGAGTTAGATTATGGTTGTTTGAGATCAGTAGCTTGAAGTTTATGCATCGGTTTCATGGGATTTGGTGTTTGAACCAAATGGATTTCTCTACAACTAGGGTTTCTAGTTTTACTAAATTTCTTATTAAATCTGGTGTTGTTTCTGATGTATCTTGATAGATATGAGTTAGAACTTCACAGATTGGAGCTGAGTTAAGAGATTTGACTAGTTATTCGACATGGGTCTTGGAAGTTCGAGATTCATAGTTGAGATTTAGAAAGATTTTGAGTTTGTTTGTGGATTTGGAGGATGAATCCATGTTCAAGATATTGATTTGAGTTAAGGAGTATGCTTGGTTCTGTTGGGGATCAAATGTAGCATGATCTTTGGCTCGAAAGTGATGGATTCACTTTCGTTTGTTTAGGCGACTTTGAGAGTTTGCATTTGCATGTCATATCATGCATTTGGTATTTGCCACAGTACCGCATTATGATACTTGTGATGTGTTATGTGAACAGTTTCATGTCCTTGCCAGCGAGATCAGCCACCGACGAGTGGGACTTGACTGGTGCTTGGGCTTAGATTACTAGGTGAGTGAATAACAACTTCAGACACATTGGTTGTGTCTCAAACTCTATTTACTTATTTTTGATGTGTTGGATATATGTATCAAAAAATGGACTAATCTAAAAGATTGGTTGAGATGAAACTGGTTATTTGTGTAATAATCGGCTTTGGATTTGAAATGATATATATTATTATATATCTTGATATGATTTGAAATGTTGGATTGCATGATATGATTTTTTACTATACGATAGTATGTTTTGGTTTTTGATAGAGGGACACCTGTGCTACTAGGTATGTAGCCTTTGGTATACCAATGATTGATAAAGCCCATATACCAGGGTTGTCGTTAGACATGTTGTCCTGATCAGGCCATGATTTGTTATGGTGGAGGCGGGTCCTCATCGCTATGGCTGGTCCATACATTTCGCGAAACTTGGCAGAGTCCATATCACGCCTGTTTAGTCCCATATCGCATGTATATGTTTTGACATGAAAATAATGATTTAAAGTCTTAAATGATTTTAATACGCCTTTGTGCGTGTTGTTTGCTATAATTGCAAATGGTTTCGAAAGGCTATTATTGTATAACGTGTATATTTATATATACTATGAATACTGCTTGTGGTATTTGCGAACTGTTTTCAAAATAGACTATGTGAGGCACGTATGAGGCGCTCTGGAGTATTATTCTTCACTGGGATTCACCCCCGTTTTATTTTCTGTTGTGGATGATTCTATCTTCCAGGTGTATAGATTTTGGCTTCGGCATTTATTCCGCATCTTGGACACCCGTGAGGAGGCATTTTGGTTAGTAATGCCTATTGTTCAGGCTTCTTTATTAGGTAGAGCTCTGTACCAGATTACTGTGGGGTGTTGGGTTGTGTGCATACTCTGATATATTTATTGTATTTGGTTTTACCAGAGTATATGGTTTGTATATATTTTTTATATATTTATATATTGAGTTATATATATAAGCTGTTTTAAATTATAAGATATTTTTCCAATAAATGTTTTGGAAATCAAATGATGGTTAGTAATTCTGATTCTTTGGAAGGTTTGTGCGGGATGGGCCGGGCTTCCATAGACGGTCCGCCTCGTACGCCGGTCATGGTCCCGGGAATGGGTTGTGACATATCACTCTTCACAAGAGGAACAAATTTGTCACTCTCACTGTCACTCCTCTGCAAGATTCATGACACATACAATTATAACCTTTATAGTTACCTTGTTATGGACAACGTTTGACTAAGTTAAAGTGTGTGATTCCTCATGTAAGAGTTGACGGTGAGTTTCAGTCAAAGGACTCAAATATCACCACTGCATGAAAGCTACTTGTAACAAAAATCCATGAAGTGCTTTTATAGTGGGCCAGTCCAACACATATGCCTATGTTCTAAGTGATGTCTTACATCCACAATCAGTAAAACATAATTATCTACTTAGCAACATACTAACCTTAATCCATTGTCATTCCCATGATAATAATCGATTAAGGACATTTAGAATAGTATTGTTTTAACCTTAGGGTTTTACTATCAAGTCAAACTTGATGATATAAGGAAGAATAAACTATTCATGGAGGTTTTATCTTCATAAAACATATTATAATATTTCATATATATGAAATGAAATGCCTCTTCATTAAATAATAAATTAAATGAAAATACACATATATCACGATCTGTTTTTGGACCATGACCGACATACGAGATGAACCGTCTAAGGAAGCTCGGCCCACCTCGCGCAAGCCTCGGAGATACAGACTTTTTACCCAAAATTATTCATTTATTCAAATATTTAATATTTGTAAAACATTTATACATAAAGTATTTATTTATATAAAAGGAATATAAGGTTAATAACAAGTAAGTGTAAAATCAATACCCAAAATATAAAATAAAAAATGTGGCCTGGTAACTCAACAACAACCTGATGTGGAGCTCTAATAACAAAAACAAAAGTAGAACCCGAATGAGTGGCACTCACTACATCAAAAATGCCTTACTGGGATTGAGATGCCGGACAGTTGCTGAGCATCAAAAAAATATCCCCTGAAAAATAGGTTTACAGATAGACGAAAGAATAAAATGAGTAAGAATCCCTAGTGAGGAAAAGTCACTCCAGACCGGCCTCACATAAACCGTTTGAAAACAGTTTTAAAAAAATATATGCCATACGTATATACAAAGAAACCATATAGTATACACGCTACATAGGTAATAGCTTTGAGAAAACCATTTTACCAAAACATTCGCACCCAAGGCGCATAACATACAGTCAGACAGTATCAGATATATATATATATCAGAGTCAAAATATGGGACCAGAATAGACAAAATAATAATATGGACTTTGCCACCAGACAAAATAGAGCATTTATCTGGCCAGATACACGGTCACCCCATTACCTCGGTAATTAGGTAATTAGAGCATTGGTATACTAAAGGTTACGTACCCCGTAGTTAGGTGTCCCACATCAAAATATTATATACGAATAATATTAATAGACGAGCATGCAGAGTATATACCATTTTGTAAAAACTATTTATATATACCATATATAAATATTATATATCAGAAACATAAATTTTTGTAAATTAATAATTATATAATTCGGATTATTAATTAGCCAAATAATTATTATTCCAATTTTAGATCATGGCAGACACAATGAAAATGACATACAGAGTCTGAAGACACAGTCTATGTGTCTGAAGCTGCCATTTCAATCACTTTGAATCCGAAGCTAAGGATCCAGTCAAACGCCACTAGCAGGTGGTTGGTTCCGCTGGCAAGAACGCGAAGCTGGACAATTACAGAATAACAAATATCAAAATATGGTACTATGACAGTACTAAATGTATGAAATGCAAATACAGGTATTGACACTCGCTAAACGTTAAAAAAACTCCCTTAGGTCAAAGATTAATCACCCTCAATTCAAAAATCGATACACACATAAAATTATAATTTTGCCATTGCATTTTTCTAAAATTATTCTTTAGTCCCTTAGGCCTCAAAAAATTATAAAATAGTCCCCAAATTTTTAGAATTTATAAATTAGCCCTCTAAGTATTTAAAATTTATTATTAAATCTCCAATTTCCCAAAATTGCATTTTTAACTTCAATTCCTTAAAATCACAATTTTGGCCCAAACTCTCCCGAAATCATAATTTATCCACTTGCCAAATATCACCTTTAGTCCTCACTTTTCAACCAATCACATCTCTTCTTTTTGTTCTTAATTTCCATATTTGAAATCAACAAGCCAAGACAAATTCAGTTCAACCCAAACAGTGACTCCATCATTTTTCACCAACCAAAAACATCATCCTCATTCATCCACAAACCCAGAAATCATGTCCAGATTTTTCACTCATTCAAAAAACTCCAAACATCAAAATTGGTCCAACCAAAGCCACGGTACAAACCATTCAAAACCAACAAAAATCATACCAAACCCGAAGCCACATTCCTCACCAACAGTCATCAACATGTCATCAACAGGTCAAATGATGCAACCCATGAATGAAAAAAAAGGAAACAAGTTCTGAAGTTGAAGCTTACCTCAAGGTTGAAGAAGATGAATGTCACGAAGAGAGAGAGAGAGACGGAAGAGAAAGAGACGAAAGAGAGAGAGAGAGAGATTGAAGTGAGACAGAGAGAGATGGAGTGAATGGCAGAAATGGCACCGAATGTCAGCCCTCGAACGCAGACGACAGGTTCATTTATGCCAAACGACACACCGCTTGACACCGAACAAAAGAAGCGTTACGCGACGACATAAGCGAGTTCGACCAAACGACGCATTTTTGTTTCTTGACACCGAACAACGGCACGTACGACTCCAGACAACATGCATCTTGGCGACTAATGACAGACGATCGGTCGTCCAGTCTCCTTTTTTCCAAATTTCATTTTCAATTTTCCATCGATTTTCACTTAATAATTTATTTCCAAATCACTCCTAACATTCATTAATCACCCAATTAACATCTTAAACACAAAATTTACCCTTCAATCACCAAAAAAAATTCAATTTATTCCAAATTTAATTATTATTAAAATAAAATAATAATTAAATAATAATTACCAAAACAAATATGGGATATTACAACATATATGATTGGACTAGGGCACCAAAACTAACAATCTCCCACTTGCACTAGTCTCAATCAGGAATGAGCTTAATTCCTAAAGACCTAATGTGTCTTTCATGTTTCAGTTATGGGAGAGCCTTTCTCAAAGGATCTGCTACATTGTCATTAGTAGTAACTTTGTATATATTGACATCACACCTTTCGATTATCTCTCGAATGAGATGAAATCGCCTAAGGATGTGTTTGGTTCTTTGATGTGATATGGGCTTCTTGGCTTGACCAATGGCCCCATTATTATCACAATATAAGTCAAGTGAGTTTGCAATGCTTGGGACGGCATCCAAACCAGTGATGAACTTATTAAGCCAAACAACTTCCTTTGCAGCATCTGGCACAACTATGTACTAAGACTCTATAGTAGAATCGGGCACGATGTCCTGTTTGGAGCTTCTCCAGCTGAATACACCTCAATTCGTACAAAACACCTAACCAGATTGTGATAAAAAATCATCATGGTCAGACTGAAATCTAGCATTTATGGAACCATTCAAGACTAGTTCACCTTTCTGTCATCCATAGACTAAGAAAACATCCTTAGTTCTTCTCAAGTACTTGAGGATATTCTTGACTGCGATCCAGTGACTTTCACCTGGATCGAACTGAAATCTACTAGTCATGCTTAAAACAAAAGCGACATCAGGGCGTGTACAAAGCATGTCATATATGATGGATGCAATTGCACAAGCATATGTAATCCTACTCATGTAATCTCTAGCTTGCCTTATTGTAGGACAACCTGCCTTGTTGTAGGACATCCTTCCTTGTTTAATGGTTTTTCAAGAACCATGAGAATCATTCCTTTCTTGGAATTTAGCATGCTAAACCTCTTTAGCACTTTATCAATGTACACACTTTGACTTAGTCCAATTAGCCTCTTAGATCTATCTCTATAGATTTGTATCCTTAGAATACGTGAGGCTTCACTTAAGTCTTTCATTACAAAACATTTTCCTAACCAAGTCTTGGTGCTCTACAAGGTTGGAATGTTGTTTCCAATTATCAAGATGTCGTCAACATAAAGCATTAAGAACACTATCGCACTCCCACTAACCTTCTTGTATAAAAAAGGCTCATCTTCATTCTTGATGAATCCAAACTCTTTGATTTATTCATCAAAATGAAGATTCCAACTTTGGGATGCTTGGTTCAATCCATAAATGGATCTCTGAAGCTTGCATACCTTACTAGGATTCTTAGTACTGACAAAATCCTCAGGTTGTGTCATGTCCACATCCTTAAAGAGGTTTCCATTTAGAAACACAATTTTGACATCCATTTGTCATATCTCATAGTCATAATATGCTGCAATGGCAAGAAGGACCCCAATGAATTTGACAAAAAAACATTTTCATAAAATATTTTTCAAAAAAACATTTTCATAAAATATTTTTCAAAAAAACATTTTAATACATAAATATGTAAAAACACTTGAAAAAGTAGCATGCATAGGAGACAAAATATATACAAAAATTTTGTCAAAATTTTAGACATAATAATTATTACGGAAAATATCTTAAATTATTGAACAAAATATCTTATCTCGAAAATCATACTTAAGTTTAGATAGAAAATTTATTACAAAAACATGTCCATTTTTAGAAAACGGGATACTTAGTACGAAAAATATACGTATTTCAAATAAAATATTTATATGAAAACACAATGATTTATAGAAAAAAATTTCATGACAGAGTTTTTATGTAAGTTAGATTTTATTATTTCCCAACCATTTATTAGTCTGGATTACATGCAAATGTCAGGGCACAAAAAAAAACATATAATTTTAGGAGACACGGCCTATGTGTATGAAGCTGCTATCCACTAACCTGCACACCGAGCAAAATAATCCAAGCTACAGGCTACCGGTGAATGGCTGGCCTCTACAGAAGTTGAACAGAGCTGATAATAGAAATTTATTACAACAGAGTCAAATGTTATACTGTGGCAATGTAGAATGTGTATTCAATGCAAATGCAATTCCGAACCCTCGACGATCAAAATTCTATTGCGAACTAATATCCAACACTCTCGTTGAAAATCGAACCTCGATGTAAAATTACAATTCAGTCCTCCAAATTTCCAAAATTCACTGAACAATCATCCAAGTATTTCTATTATCAAATTAAACCTCAATATACTAAAAAATTACATTTCAGACCCCAATACATGCTAATTATCAAGTTTAGTCCCTTTGTGGAAAATTATCCAAAAAGTCCTTCTCTCAATTCAACTCATAGAAATTGAATCCAAACACCCACATTGATCATAATCAACCTCAGGAACTCAATTCTATAATTAGTTCCCCCAAAATCATCAAAACTCTACAAAAATCCAACCAAACCCTAACTCATTCGGCTCAATCTCTTCCAATCTCGTTTCCTAACCAAAACTCATACTTTAGCAAGTCCAATATATCATACTCTAACAGAAATTAACTTAGAATCATCCAAAAATTCATTCAAAATGAGAAATTCCTCACAAAACTGTCACAATCCTTGACCTATTCAATAACTCATCAAATCTATTGATTCCAAGCTACATTTATTTCTACCTAACCTCAAACAATCATAATTTAACAACTTGCAACAACCATTTCAACAGAATCACTAAAAATCTAAAACCCTAAGCAAATTCGGCCTAAAAGAGATTTTGAGATTAAATGCATAAAATGGATGAAAATAAGTGATTGGAACTAAAATCTTACCTCTAGAGATGCTTATAAACATTGGGGAAACAAGGAGAAAGATGGAGAATCGATTTGAGAGTGAGAGAAAGAGTGAAAAATGAGAGTGACAGACGAAAGGGTCGGGTTTTAGGGTTTGAAACGAAGTTGCAGATCGAAACACACCTTTTCAGCAAAAACAAAGGCAATGTACATCATATACAAGCATTACGTACGTCGTAGACATGTATAGCATACATTGACATGCATCAATGTATGTTATACCCCTTCCAGCCTCAGGTCAAGGAATTCAGCACACAACGTACGCCATGGGAAGTTAACTTACGTTGTGCATGATCAACATACGTTGTGCATAACAACAATGTACATTGATCTTGAATTTTCCATATAACGTGCGTTGTCATTCACTTCACTTCAACGTACATTGCCAACGTTCCAGCCCATATACGTGACTTATCTCACTTCCACGCATGTGGAGTGATACAAGGAGCCTAATCGAAACGATTGTGGTATTAAAGGCTACGCTTACCCCCGTAGCAAAGGTGTCTCGAATCAACAGAATATGCAATGATAATTTATTAAGGAAGCAAGCATACAAATAAGTAAATTATGCTGATGCTAAAACAAATACTGATATTCATATTATCTTTATACTGACACTCATCTTACATTATCTTATATAGATAAATTAATCCTTATTACACAATCAAATTTTAAGAATTTCCAATCCTTTATTAGTTCGGATTACATGCAAGGTCTGATCACATCAAAAACATATAATTTGGAAGAGACAACCTATGTCTCTAGAGATTTTGACTCTCTCACTTGGACGCTTAGCTAATAATCCAATTACTATCCATCGGTGAATGATTTGCCACCTCAGATATCAAGCTGAGCTAAAACATAATTTTTGCAAAGGGGGCAGACATGGTAACTGTGGCAATACTGAATATATGATATGCATATGCAGCCCAAAACCACAAAAATCCTATTGCAATAGCATATCTAACACTTTCGCTGAAAAGCAAACCTCAATGTAAAATTACAGTTTGGACCCTCAATTTATGTAAAGTTACACTTTAGTCCCAAAATTATGAAAAATTATAGATTAGTCCCCAAATCTTTGAAAACTCATGGATCAATCCTCCAAATATTTCTAAATTACAAATCAGTCTTCAGACTATCTCGAATTCTAAATTAGACCTCAAATAGTGCAAAATATTGAAACTAGTCCTTACGAAAGAAAATAATCCAAAAACAACCTATTCTCGATTCAACATATAAAAATCATTATAATTCACCTAAATTAACTCTAGTTAACCTCTTGAATACAAATCTACAATTAGTTTCATAAAAACAACTCAAAATCATCAAGTCTCTTCACAAATTCAGCCAATCCCTAACCCATTTAAATAACTCATCAAATCTCCAATACCTAAGGTTGATTCATGTATTTATAACCCTTATCTATCATGATATAAGATCCTATAACTCCCATTTCATCAGAAATCAACAGAAACCTGAAACCTAATCTAAAAGCTCAAAAACATTATTCTAACAAATCATGAACAATCTTGCATAAAATGAAGAAAGCAAGGGATTATAAGCTTCATATTGACTCAAGAATCAAAATGGAAGCTGTGGAAAAAAAATGGGGGAGAGTTTTGAACGGATTTGGAGTGAGAGAGTGAGAAATGCATGCAATGCCAATAGGGGTCGGGTTTTGGGGTATTTAAAGACCCCCAGACCAAAATGGTGCATTTCATGATTTAACATGGCTAACTTGAGTGACCCACCCTCTTACTTGAGTTAGCTTTTCCCAGGAATGGTCCTGAAAGTAAGGCTTACTCGAGTTACACAAAGACTAACTCGAGTTAGCTGGCCCTTACCTTACTTGAGTTATCTAAGTGCTAGACAACTCGAGTTAGCTAGCCCTTACTTTACTTGAGTTATCTAGGTACTAGACAACTCGAGTAACTTAGATTGCCTTACTTGAATTATCCAGGCAGTATATCACTCGAGTAAGTCTCACGGATTACTGGAGTTACACTTATTTTAAGGGCTTAACAACACCCAAACTTGTAAAATATCATCCTTAAACACCATCAAACATCTAATCATCATCTTAACCCCTTAAGGTCAAATCAAAATTGAAAAAATTGCAACAAAACATTGGGTCAAAAAATGAGCAAGGTGTTACACATTCCATCCTAAATTGTTTGGCCGGTCTTTGGAGGAAAAGTGATGAGCCTTGAGCCTTCTATTGCTGCCAAAATGGTTGACCTTGACTCGATTAATGGGTTATACTTCTCAAAACGGTGGCTAAAATGTTGTCTTGAGTCTCCTAACTTCTCCTTCTTCCTACTTGACTCCTTTTGAAAGTCTCTCTCCTTCCTCTTCTTCTTCTTGTCATCCTTAGTTCCTACTATTTTCATCATTTCAGCCTATAGGATGTACTTATTGCTAGGAACGAAGAGATCGGCCAAAGTCTTCGGCTGGTCTAAGGATAACGATTATTGTATCTGCACTGATTGTGTCCCTTGTAGTATTGCGGCCAACAACACTTCGAGTTGCAAATCATGGACTTCAAGATTGGCATTTCTAAATCTATCCACACACTATCTTGTAGTCTCCTTCTCGCTATGCCTTACACTTAGCAAATACATGGCATCCTTCTTCTGCTTGCTATTAGTGATGAACGCATTGATGAACTACTTCGTCAACTGGTTGAAGCGAGAGAGAGATGCCTCTTTCTGTCCATTGAACCATGAACGAGCATGGTCGTTCAGTGTTATCCATACAACATGGCATATGAAGGTGTTTTCCCGTTCGTGAAGCATTATGATGGCTTTGTAGTTTTGAACATGCTTGTGTGGGTCCTCTTTTCTCTAGAAGGTTGGTAGTTGTGGCATCCTGAATTTCAAAGGAAGTGATTTTCCCATAACCTCCTTTGTGAATGGTGTTGTGGCTCTCTGCTGCTCCTCCACAAGAACCAGTTTCCTTTGTTTAAGAACTTACTCAATTATCTTCTTCAGGTCCACTATCTCCTGAACATTCATCGAGGATTGGGGCTCCACTTCATCCTTTTTTAGAGGAGCCCTACATTTTCTTTTGCAAGTGTTCTCCACTACGTAGGGATAGCCGTCTCTTGTAATCTCAGTTGGAGCTTAAGGAACAAAAATGTCGAAGTCCTCTTAACGAGGTGAAGGATTTTGATGCTAGGGAACTGGTGGTGTGTCAAACCAACAAATACAATTAACCTATTCAAAAAAGAATTTATGTATATTAGTGAACATGGCCAATCCACAGAGACCTCTGAAGAATGTTTAGTTGCTGAAAACGAAAATAAAAATGAAATTGAAAAAGTTGGAAGTGAAGCCGAGAATGTAAAGAGACAAAAATAAAGATTATAAATTGAAAATTAGTAACAATGAAGCAATAAATATATATGAAAATCAATAATAATAGATGCCCAGTGAAGATATTTCTCTGTTCAATCCAATGAGTTGATCATAGACACTAATAATCAATATTGAGCATTCAAATAGATAGAGTTATAGCTATCAGTGATGCAGTCAAGTAACCAATCCTCTCTTACCTGATCGATAGCCCTGGGACACCATACAATCTATTTCCCTTAACAACTACATAACCCCCAGGATTCACTGACAATGTTTAATCTAATGACAACAATAAGAACTATAGGGACCCCTATCCTAGCCAGTGAAGTCAGAAACATCATAAATCATTTAAACTAGATTACCCAACTCCATAACATTGAAAGTTACCCAACTACAATCATCCAAGTTGTTTGCTACCTATTTTATAATTAATTAGATGCTCTATTGATCCTAAATAGTAGCATATTATTCTTAGTGTTAGTGCCCTAGCCCAATCAATTACATACATTGTCATTTGCTTTATCAATTAATAAAGAGACATTTCATTTCATATCAATGAAATATTATAGTTAATGAAGATAAAACCTCCTTGAATAGTTTATTCTTCCTTATGTCATCATATTTGACTTGATAGTGAAAAACTAAGGTAAAAGGAATACTATTCTAAATGTCCTTAATAAATTGTTATCATGGCAATGATAATGAATTAAGGTTAGTATGTTGCTAATTAGATAATCACATTTTATTGATTATGAATGTGAGACATCACTTCAAACATAGATACGTGTTAGAGAACATGTATTGGACTGACCCGCTATGAAAGCACTTCATGGATTGATGTCACAAGTAGCTTTCATGCAGTGGTGCTATTTGAGTCGTCTGACTGAAACTCATCATCGACTCCTACATGAGGAATTACACATTTCAACTTAGTCAAACATTATTTGTGACAGAGTAACTATAAAGACTACGATTTGGTGTGTCATGAATCTTGTAGATGATTGAGAGTGACAAATTTATTCCTCTTATGAAGAGTGATATCTCTAAGCCACTTGATGAGTATGATTGATCGAATGTATTTATACTCAAATAAATTGATAAAGAGGTTATCAATGTCATTTTTCATATCATTCTACTTGGGATCAAGAAAAACATTAAGCATAGAAGGTTGACATTTATCCATGTCTTATGCTTAATCTATATATGGTGAGACAAAATGACTCAATATCAAACTGTGAAAGGTTAACTCGGATCACCGACTCCACTTGATTTTGGGTTGCCATAGTGTATTACTAGACACCTCTTATGGACAATGGGCCCAAAATTTGGGACAAAGCCCATTGCCAATTTTGAGTGGGCCTATTAGGTCATACACTAAAATGAATTGGATTGGTTCACAAATATTCTCTCTTGTGTTAATTGAACTATGAAATTGGTTAATTTGATTAATCATGAATAATTCAGGGTTTATGATTTATGTCATAAATATGATATAAGATATTATTCATTAATGTAAAGGGCTTTTAATAGAAATTACTTCCTATTATGTTAAATATAGTTTTGGGTGTATTATTATGTAAGACATAATTTTGGCCCATGCATGTTATTAATAGAAAGATTTATTTAATGATATTGGATCATGTAATTAAAATCCTAATAACATTAATAAACCCATTAATAAATTTGGCACACTCCATTTAATTAAGGTAATGTTTCACTAGGAGAACAAGTAAAGGAGTTCTAATACTTGGAGAACAAATAAATGAGTTCTTATTCTTGTGAGACAAGTAAAATAAAACCTAGTACACACATGATTAGGTTTTTTATGTGTCTATTTAAGGGAGACCAATTTTATTATTGGGAATAAGACTTGGCTGAATTTGTGAGAGTCACTTACAAATAGAGAAAATTTTGTACGAGTTAGAGTAGAGATTCTTGGTGCTAGTACACTTAACCGATTCAACAAGGTTCATTCAAGTAGATACCTTTAGACACGTTCACGCAAATGCAACGTGAGGGAAAGGAGTTTTGAGTTTTGTACTAAAAGCAATACTAACTCTCCGCTTAGTCATACGCTATAGCATCGAATTTTAAGGTAAAATATGCTAACCCTTATCGTGTATATTGATGTGAATAGATCCTTGGTGGAATTCTAGGTCTAATTTTTTTCCACTACCATGTATACTTATGAATGTCATAAATTTATTCATGAATTCCAACAGTGGTATCAGAGTCAGGTTGCATTATCAACATACACGATTTCTTTGTATGCGATGTAATTGTGTTGATTTGAACAATTCGGCCTTGTTTTAATTTGTATGAAATTGTTTCTGAATTATTCATTAATATTAGGCTTTAATTTAGCAAGATAAATTTGAGAATTTTATTGTGTAAGGCCGAATAGGGTCGATGAATTTACATAGAATGTTAAGATTCACTTAGAAGGCCGTTTAGGTTTTGTATATGAAGATTTTGTAATGTGATTATAAACAATGAATGAATCATAATTTGATTATGAGATTAAATTATTAATGAGATTAATATAGATTAGGGTTTAAAAATTATAAACTCGTTTCATGAGCAATGCAAATTATAAACTTCCCTCGCAACCGGCTTGCGAAACCAAATCACACATCCAACGATTAATCAATGTAGTTATTTGAATAATTGAATGATGTTTATTTATGTTCAAAATATTATTATGTTTGATTTGAATGATGATTCAAAATGCATGGTGCATAACATGACCCAATTAACCCCATGTGATTGGCTTATTATCATTGTACTGGTATGGCGGTTTGTGCCTATTTAAATTACTTCGATTTGCAAGTGTGCCTATTTTTTTATTATTTTAGTATAGATCTAAATTTATACAATGTATGTAAAAGAAGATGGAGGTCGTTCGTTGCAATGAAGATTAAAGACCACCCTAAGTTAACCTTGATCTTCACATTGGCTTATGAGGTCAACTTACTTTTGGGCTTTATCATGTCACGTTTAAATTATACTCTATATATATACATGTGATGCATATATGCCATGATTGAATGTATTATTTTGTATCCCATGCAAACCAACAAACAAATCGAAATCCCTACAAATAGTAAGTCGAAAAATGCCTTCCATAATTGATGCTTGTCAAGGCTTTGTTCGTTGATGTGAAGTCTCTGCCTTCATAGGTTGCAGTCGATTACCTTAGTTAGGCAAGGGTGGATAATGGTAGTATCCACATTTAATTATGGTTTGACTTAACATGGCTATCAAAATGGTTTTAGGCCTAGGGCATAGAAAGGGACTTAAATGCCCATGTTGAAATCCCTAGAAATACAAGAATTATATATGATATAATTGAAAAGGAGTTTTCTACCTAAATAGCTAAGGTTAAAGACTATGTCAACTGACTTAACTTTGAGTAATATGGATCTTGTGCCTACTATGTTTAAAACTTAAATTAACTTTAGGGATGTTAATTTTAGTAGGAGTATTCAAAAGACCTCTTATTAAATGTTGTAGATATAATGGCAACAAACAACAACACATCAACCTTTGCTTTACGATCGATCCTTGAGAAGGAGAAATTAGTTGGGATTAACTTTCTTGATTGGTCTTGAAACTTAAGAATTTTTCTTAAGCAATAAAGGAAGAGTTATGTCCTAGACATATCAATTCCCAATGAACCAGCACCCAATGCTCTTCGAGCACAAAAAGATGCTTATAAGAAGCATAAAAAGAATCGAAAGATGTCACATGTCTTATGCTGGCTACCATGGTTACAGATTTACAAAAGCAATTCGAATCTATGGAGGCATTTGACATGATGAGGCACCTCAAGGAAATGTTCAAAGAGCAAGCCCGTTAAGAAAGGTTCTTTACAACCAAGGCATTAAATGAGTGTAAGATGGCTCCTGACACTTCGGTGAGTGCACACGTCCTTAAGATGAAATGTTACATTGACCAACTTGAGAGACTTGGTGCTCCACTAACAAAGGAGTTGGTCATAGATATGATCTTAGGGTCACTTCCAAGTAGTTATGACCAATTTGTTATGAACTACAATATACACAACATGGATAAGACCATCACCGAACTACTTGGTATGTTGAAAAATGCTGAGAAGAACATCCCAAAACCAACAACGTTCTTATGGTTCAAAAGGGAAAGGGCAAAGGCAAGACTAACCAAAGTTTGTTGGCAAGGGCAAAGGAAAATCCAAGCCCATTAAGCCTAAGCCGAAGATAGCCAAGGTGAAAGAAGGAGTTTTCTTTCATTGCCAAGAAAATAGACATTGGAAGAGGAGTTGCAAACTCGAATTGGAGGAGCTAAAGAAGAAGAAGAGAAGTGACGCTTCTAGTTGAGGTTTTTTTTTGTTATAGAAATCAATATGTCTACTACTTCCTCATGGGTATTTGATATTGGATGTGGAGCTCATATTTCCATTAATTTGCAGGGATTGAGAAATAGTAGATCGTTAATGAAAGACGAAGTGGACCTACGAGTGGACAATGGAGCAAGAGTTGTTTCATTAGCCATAGGAACTTATTATTTAACTTTTTCCTAGTGGACTTGTTTTACAATTATCGAATTGTTATTATGTTTCTGCTATGAGTAAGAACATTTTTTCCGTTTCTTGTTTAGACAATGATGGTTTTCATTTTATAATTAAGAATAATAATCTTCCCATCTATCATGGGGACATATTTTATGATATAGCAACCCTATCTTTGGGTCTCTATGTTTTGAACTTGGATCAAAACAAGTCCATCTATACATTAATAAAAGGTTAAAATCAAATGATTTAAACGAAACCTACTTTTGGCATTGTCGTTTGGGCTATACAAGTGAGAAACGCATCTCAAAACTCCACAAAGATGGATTACTTAACTTATTTGATTTTGAATCATTTGATAAATGTGAATCTTTTTATTTGGTAAAATGAAAAAGATTCCTTTTCACACAATGGTGAAAGGGCCAATGACATATTAGGCCTAATACATACTAATGTATGCAGACCTTTTAGTTCGAGTGCTAGAAGAGGTTATTTGTACTTTATCACCTTCACTAATAACTTTAGTAGATATGGATTTGTCTATCTTGTAAGACACAAATTAGAATCCTTTGAATAGTTCAAAGAGTTCAAAACTGAAGTATAAAACCAACTTGGTAAGAATATCAAAGCACTTCGATCCGATCGTGCTGGAGAACATTTAAGCCAAGAATTTGA
>CAODLS011892855.1:0-11000 GCA_948243855.1 Flueggea neowawraea
CCATCTATATAAGGATGGATCAACTATAGTCTGATCCATGCATGCAGTAGTGCAGTATAATTGAAGTAACGTTCATATATAGATTCTCTTTTGCATCTTCAAACAATAATTCTTAGAAACTACATAAACACATTATGGTTCAAACACCAAATCCTGTCCTTACACAACAACCTCGTAAAACCAAGAATATAGCCTCAGTTCCCCTTTCTCACGCAAATTTATCCATGACTCCAATCTTTGCAGTGGATGAGGAAATCCCCACCATTGATTACTCCATGCTTTTTCTGATGATATTGATCAAAGGTCCAAAGCCCTTGAACGCCTCAGCAAAGCTTGCGATGACTATGGATTCTTCTATGTATGAAACCCTACGTTTTGAGAACTTTTTCAAAGCTATGTTTCACTGATTAGTGCAATTCCTTTTACGACACTTAGTAAATAGTACAAAAAAAAACAGTAACTCATATACATATTTTTTATATTGTTTATTACGTATTTAAAATTGAACTCTTTTACTTTTTACACGACTCTAGTATGTCAACCAAAAAATACAAGTTTATTTGTATTTTGATTGTCTACTCAAAGCATGAATGAGTATTTCTTTTTTTACTATGGTGGATATGCGGCTAGTGAATCATGGTGTATGTGTGTATGTGTCCATATGCCTATTCCACTTCGAGAAAATATAATATCAAACAAAAAAGAGTACTAGATGAAAATTATAGAATATTCCTATAAACTCAGCTAAATGAGAAATAAATTAAAATTTTCAAATTAAAATCTTTTAATACATATGTCACATGGGCTAACTCAAAATATAATTAAGTATTGCGACTTCAACGTTGAAATTTAGGTTAACTTTCTCTATAAACAATTGTTTCTGTCATTTATTGATAATACTGATAATGACTGATTTTTTTTTTTATTTTGGGAAAAAAATTGACGCTTTGGAAGAGTACTTCAGGAGATTTAATGAGATTGGCTTAGCAAGGACAATATCAAAAATATTAGGACGTTAAGAGAACTACATAGAAAAGGTGTTTAAGTTGGAGTCAGGTTTTGATGTGGCTGCAACGAATCTTTATCCACCAAATTCCGAGTCCAAAGGTGCGGTGGGATTGGCTTCTCATACCGACCCCCGTTTCATCGTCTCACTCATTCAGGATGTGAATGGTGGACTCCAGGTCCTGTCTCACACTGGAATGTGGATCAATGTCTACACTCCTCGTAATGCTTTCTTTATCCAACTTGGTGATCATTTGGAGGTAAACTCTTCGGCACTTCATTTTTATAGGATTGTCAATTGTTTTATTTACTGATGCCTTTCAATTGATAATTAGTAAGCACATAGTTAAGTAACTAATGATTTTATAATTCATTTGTACTGAAATTAACTTTAGTGTTAAATTAAGAATTTGCAACTTGATAGAACAATGAAACGATTTATCAAATAATCATAGTTATTTATCAATGGGCTTGTAATTTATTGGTACTAGAAGCAATTTTAAAACCAAAAAATAATTGCGGGTTCGAACTTTAGTGGGTGTAAAAATAAAAACACTTATTGAAAAAATATCATAGCTACATGATTTTATTTTTAAGTTATATCTCCATGGAATAATTGACTTAATTTCTAAAGCTCCAAAGATTTGACGAAACTGGGCCGTTCTATAAAAAAAAAATTGTTATATATAGTTTATTTATTTTCAAAGATCCTTAACTTTTGATATAATATATCATGCAATCCCTTACTTTTGAAGACCACCTCATTTACTCCTTCATATAGTGACATTATTTTTTGTCGACTACAAATGGCTGTTATTGTGAAAAGATTGGTGAGAGGGTTTATTTCACAACTTAAAAGAGAAATAAACAATTGAATACATACCGAGACTAGCATTGTTTATTTCACTACAGTCGTTAAATCTAACTAAGAAAAAGAATATGTTTTATGGGTTTGTAACTTATTGATACTGTTCTCAATATTAAAAGATTATAAATTCGATTTTCGGTTGAAGTAAATAGAATGACTTATCATTGAAACAACTATGAAAAAAATAAAGTTAGTGAGTAAATAAATGTTTAATTTGCCAAAACTGTGATACATCCTAATTAAACATTTTTGTGCTACCATAAACACAGATTCTAACAAATGGCAAGTACAAGAGCCCTATCCATCATGTGGTGGTAGACAACAACAAGGTTAGGAGAATCTCTTTGGCGACGCTTCATGGACCATCGCTGGACGTATTTGTGAGTCCGGCGCCGGAGTTTGTGGATGAGCATCACCCACCAGCTTACAGAGGGATGACCTACAAGGAGTCTTTGGAAGCTGATGGTCATGATGAGATTGAAGTGCAGTCATCCATTGAACTTATTAGACTATGAAGTTGCTAGACATGTCACTTATCTTATGGAGATAACTTTATAAGAATATTTGTCCGGTTACTGCTTTTGGTGGATGAGATCTTAATATATAAAATTCACTTACCAAAAAAAGGCATTTCGTCATTGACTGGTTTTCACTCGTATGTATTTAGCTTGTGCTTGTAATTAAGGGGTCGACCCTACTCCCTAGTAATGTCTAATAATAATAGCATGCATGTACTTGCGTAAATGCATGTTACACGACTATCTTGCGAATCTTGTTAATGCTTCAACATACCAAAAACAGATTTTATAATCTATCATAGTTTAGTATCTGGATCATGGTATGGAAGTGTTGCCAGTTAAAAGATCACATATTAGTATTTGTATATGTAAATACAATCAACTTGATCTTTTACATCATGTAATCCAGAGAGAGTGAATTCTGGGTTTATACATATCATGAAGTCGATTCTATTTATGAAAAAAAAAAAGATTTGAAAGATCACCGGAACGCAACCACTTACCCCGTCGTCATTGCGCGTTTCGCTCTTCAACGTCGTTTCAGTCTCCTCGTCCGCCAATCGTGTCATTGTCGAGGACGAAACATCTGGACCGTCGTTCGTCTCTCTTTCCTTTACTGTTCGTTGTCGTTTTCGCCATTCTGTCGTCCATTCGTTTTTCCGTTGCAACGACCCTTCAACACCGGAGGAGGTGCAATCGTCTTTGCCACCATCCCCACAGCCGCCATTGTCTTTGTTGTTCGTGCTTGCGTCGTCATTCGTGCTTGCTATCTTCGTTGTCGTTTGTCAACGTCGTCTTCTTCGTCCGCCACCAGTCACGCCGCTAGATTTGATCTGATCTTTACTATTCGTGCTTGTTCTCTGCAAACATGTTATTACAGTCTTTAATATTTTGCAGAACTATAAAGTAGAACCTAAAACGTTACGGGGAAATTATATTGGCATCTAAACTTTATTATATTATTTTATTATGTCCTTAAATTTTAAAAAAACTATTATTAAGTCAATTCTTTTAAACACCATCAATTAAAACTAAAATCATTAAAACATTTTTACTTTACATGTCATACGCCTTTTAACTATCTCTTTCCTTCAGACTCTCCAACCTATCTCTCTGTCCTCTACATCTCTTCTGTCTCTCCCTTTTTCTCTCTCTCCCCCTCTCTTTATGAGTTGTCCTCTGCATCTCTTTTGTCATCCATCACCACCAGTCGCCCCTTCTGTTCACCCTCATCTTCCCAAGCCCAAAAGCTCCCACAGCTGATCTCTTTCTCCAAACCCAAATCGCAACTCTTTATCACTTGCCAAGTCGCAACTCGTCCTAACCTTTCCTTCACCGGCGAAACCTATCTCGACCTCAAGTTCGCCCCTCCCGACTCCGTCCCCACAGGCGTCTACCACGGCGCCATCATTACTGACCAACAGAACATTCGCCGTGGCACTGCGTCCACCCTTACTCTCCTTCATCGAAGCGTTTCGGCTGCTCCAAGAGCTCTTCTTTCACCCACTCCCACTACACCACGTCACCTATTTGATCAAAATTGGCTTCTGTGTTGCTCTGCGCCAATTTGATTGCTTCTTCTTCCATGGCGAAGGTGGTAGGAAACCCTACCCACAAAAGAAAATGGGTTGGCTCACCGTGCCATGCGGTCCCGCTCCGACTCTGCGGTGGCGTCATATTCGGACCCAAACCCAGAGACTGGTCCATTAAGATTAACAAGAAGGAGAAAAGATTGGCAAGTGCAACGGAGAGTGGTGATTTTTGTTTGATTTTGAATTAGTTCAACTAGAAGCAGAGCACAATGTTGGTGGCTATCAAATGTGGTTCTTGAGTGGTATTTTTTATTTGATTTTGAAATAGTTCACCAATTTTGAGTTTTGTGATTATTACTTTTAGTTTCTTGTTGATGTTGTGATTTTTGTGATTCTTGTCATAAGTGATTCTGGGTTTTAAGAGAGGGAGATTAAGAGTTTCTGAATTTCTGGATTTTCTTTGAATTTCTGCATTTTTGTATTTGCTTTGGATTTCTGGATTTGCTTTGAGATTAATAGAGAGATTAACTTTGTTTTAAATATTTGGATTTGCTTTGAAATTAAAAGAGAGAGTAACTTTGCTTTTGAATTTCTGAATTTCTGGGTTTTAAGAGTTTAGCTAGATTTCTGGATATTTAGAGATTAAGAGTTTGTTGCTTTGAATTTTTGCAAGTGTTTTAATTTATAGAGAGATTGAGAGAGAGAGGGAGAGAGACAGACCTAGAGAGGAAAAGGAAGAGAGATGAGAGAAAAAAACAAAAATGAGAATAGCAGGAGAAGGGCATAATAATCATTATAATTATGTAAGCATGTGTTTCACATGTCACGTCACCAAAATTAATATATTTGGTTAATTTAGATTAACAGTGTTTAAGAGTAAAAACACAATAATAATATTTTTAAAACTTAAAGACGCAATAACAGAATGTGGTAAACCTCATGAAAACCAATATAATTCCCCCAAAGTTTTTTTACTCATTACTTATCTCTCGACATTTACTTTTTCACTATTAAGTCCTTATACTTAATAAATATCCAATTCGCTCCCTAAATAATATTTGAAAACTTTGAAAATTTGTTAATTTTTTTAAAAAACTTATTTATAAACATGTTAAATAATTTTTTAATTACTTGGTAAATATCTATTGAATACCATTGAAAATTATGAATATCATTTATATACTTTTTGAATATTTTTGTTGCATACCTATTGAATATCATTTGAAATTGATTGAATATTATTCAATATTATCTGAAAAATATTTTGAACATGAATACTGTTTTTAAAAACCTTTGAATGACAATCGAATACTATTTGAATGTTATTTTTGTTGAATAACTAGTGAATACTATTTAAAAACTGATTGAATTTTTATTTAATACTATTTGAAAATTGTTTTAATACTGATTGAATATTTTTTTGAATACTTTTCGAACAACAATCAAAATACTATTTTAAAAACTGTTCAAATATCAGTTGAATACTTTTTTGGAAATTTTTCAAATACGAATCAAATATTATTTGAAAACTAATTAAATATCAATTGAATAATTTGGTATTCTCCTCTCTTTTTTTCTATTCATATTTTTTCATAAATATTTTGTTTTTCAATTGTTTTTCAACTGAGATCCAATTAATTTTCAAATTTTTATCTTGTATTTATAAAATATTATTATCAATTAGTATTCAAATAATATTTAAATTTTTTTTGTGAAATCAATATTTGCCCAACTTAAGTTTAATATGCTTACAAATATAAAAATTGGGTAGCTATGTGCGCAAATAAAAAAAGGAGGCTTGGGTATGTGTAATTCTTGAAACGTTATCGAGAAAACAAGTAATTGCTCCTTAGACTTTTTTTTTCCATTGTGAATTTGGATTTCTAATGAAAATGGACGTTAAGGGTAGTAGCGGTTTTGATTGGGAAAATCATACTTTTGTAACAAAAATAAATACTGATTTTGAAAATGTTTTTTTAAAAAATACCAATTTTGAAAAATGCCAAAACAAAGTTGATTTGACAAATGTCATATTTGCGAGAAATCGCGATATTTTAGCGAAAAATTGATTTTTTTGCCAAAAAAATGAATTCCAATAAAAAAATCTAATTTTTCAAAAAATCTTTAGAGGTTCATAAAAGTCTTTAAAAGTTTCCAAAAGTCTTTAAAAAGAAATTTATAATTTTTTTATAAGAATATTGTTCTGCAAAAGTTTTCAATGATGTCCAAATCTCACAATTTTTTTATAAAAAATTTGATTCAATAAATTTTTTGTGTGATATTTTAAAATTAAGCTTAATTATATAAATGGTCTATGAAGGTCTTCAAAAGTCTATGAAGGTCTCCAAATGTAATCAACCCTACACAAAATCAATCAAACTTAATAAAAATCAACCACACTCAATAAATCAACATGCACAAACTTTGTTTGAAAGTTTTTTTTTTTACATTAAACCATTAAGTATCACAGAAGCATGCATGAACAAACAATAAAAAGGACTTATGTGACAAAAATTTTAAAAATTAGAGGTGCTTTCATAGTTTAACACAACCTAACCGAGCAACAGCTAGGGTTTCAACCCTAGCCACTGCTTCCTTCACTCAGTCTCGGTCATGGCGCGCGCATGCAACGTCGAGCGCCATTTCCATTCCGAGCGTGAATCATTACAAATCGACAAGGAGAGGAACAAGACGACGGGAGATACCGACGATGAGGGAAAGGGAGACAAGTGAAGAAGAGGACGAGAGAAGAGAGAGAATTGAAGGCAACAGACGAGAGTGGACCAGAGAAAAGAGAGGATGAGAGTGGACTAGAGAAGAGAGAGGACGAGGCGGATGAGAGAACCGAAGAAGGCAGGCCAGAGGAGAGAAAGAGAACAGAGGAAAATAGAAGCACTAAGAGAATGAGAGACGAAAGAGAGAAAACAACGCTACGATGGGAGAGAACGATAGTTGCGGCGGAGGAGAAGGAGGAGGGAGGATGGTGGACGGGAGAGCTAGGGTTTCGATAGATAAAGGGAAGAGAGAACCTAGAGAAAAGAAAGATAGGAGGGAAGTAGAGAATAAAGAGTTTCATCGAGTAGAGAGAAAATAGAGCGAAAATTGAGAGGCCAAAACTTGAATTTTTGACGTTACATACCTAACAGATTTGATATTCTTCAAAATAAGTTTCGAAAATGTAGCATTTGTGAACAAATTTGAGCGTGTTTCCATTTGTAAAAATTGAAATTGTGTGGGCCAATCTATCAAATTCAGTAGTTTATTTGTGACACTTGACATAATTAACTCGTTCTGATTTCCTTAAATAATTTCCTAAAAGTGCGTTGGATTATATTGCCTGGATTGCTTTGAGTTCCAACTAAATTTAGACAACATAGAAAAAAGTATTAATTACATAGGCTGTCATATTTTGGGCCATAGTATTTAAAAATAATAGCGCATGTTTCAATTCTACAGAAATGACAATTTTTATGTTTGTTTTTTAAAAATGCCACATAAACTAGGTTTTAAAAATATAACATTAATTTTTATATAAATTTCATTTTTTCGTTTTATTTTTAATTTTTCTCTCTCTTAAGTCTCTCTCTCTTCTTTCCTCTCTCTCCCTTATTTCTTTCTCTCTCCCTTCCCCTCTCAAACCTTAGCAGAACCAGCCTCCACCGCCCTTTCTCTCTTCTGTGTCACCGTTTCTCTTTCTTTGTGCCGCCCCCTCCCTCTTTCCTCCACCGCGATGTCCTATCTCAATCTTTGTCTATCTCCTCCGCCGCATATCCTCTCTCTTCTCTTCTCTTCGTGTTCCTCTCGATCTTTGTCGCACTTTCTCTCTGCTAATCTCTCTTCTCATCGCTCTTGATTTTGTCTGACGCTTTTGTGTTCTCTGTCGATCTCCTTCTATGATGTGGACTCACAAAGGCGTGGGCTGATGAGAGAGATATGGATCGCGTCTGACTGAAGAGAGCTATTTGGATAGTGTTGGTCGTCTTCGTCAGCAATAAAAGCATCTTCGTCGGTAGTTCTAGTTGGTTGCAAGGCAGCGGCGGCGGCTCACTATGACTAGTTGCAAGGCGGCGACAAACAACTAAGGTTTTTTGAAACCTTAGTTGCAACTGAAGATGAGTATAGAAAATTGTGCAATCAGTCTTTGAAGTTTCTATATTTTGTAAAATCAGCCGCTTAACTTTTAAATTTTCAATATTAGTTTATTGTCTTGCAAAATTATTGATAAAATTCTAAAGTTGTGGTTATGTTGTGTTTAGCAAAAATAATTTTTGTATGGTTCACAATGTACACCACTGTGAACCAAAAAAAATAATACGTGTACACCATTGTGAACCAAAAAAAAATATTTTTTTATTGACAACGATTTACAATGGTTTACATTTTGCAACTGTTTGTCAAGCAAAAAAGCATTGCATTTAAAAATTTATTAAGTGTATACACTATTGTGAAATTCATTTACACTTTTTAAACAATTTGAATTGTGTCAACCATTGGAAACAGTTTAAAATGATTCACAATAATGTACAATATAATATTTACTATTTTTGTGAACTATTTTGAAAGTCAAAATCGACCCCGGGAAAAAAATTGAAGAAAAAAATTGTTTAAAATTTCAAAAAAAAATAAAAAAATTCTTTGACTTTTTAAAAAATACGAATGGAGTTAACCATTATGAATTAAATTTGTGAATAGTGTGAATTTGGTGTTTTTTAGTTCACAATAATGTACAATATAATATACACCATTTTACGAAGCATTGTCAACATCAAAATTGATCCTAAAAAAATATTTTTGAGAGTAAAATTAATTTAAATTTTTTTAAAAAATATTTAAAAGATTTCATTTAGTCTTTTTAAAAAATAATAATTATGTAAAGCATTGTGAACCAAAAACATAATATGGATTAAAAATATTTTTTAAAAAATAAAAATCAATTTCTCAGGAAAAAGTAATTTTTTCCTGCAAAAAGTCAATTTTTATTAAAAATGCAAAATTTCTTGCAGATTTTCAAAAAATTTGTATTTTTGATATGTGATAAATACAAATGATTTAATATTTATAAACTTTACATGATATTTTTAATAAGTATTTTTTTTCATAAAAGTTGTAATTCTCTCCGGAAAAATTAAAGAGGCCTGTGACGAACTGTAAGCCCAATAAACAAGCACTATTAAAAACCCATAATTTATTTGGCAACAGCTACACAAAACTCGAGTATCATTATTCTAAAAAAACTATTATTCACATTTTTTTGATGAGTTATTATTCACATATAATAATTACTAATATGAATTATGCCAAAGACTTTGGAATTTTGAATTTATTTTGATGGAAAAATTTTGAGTCACAAGAAATTAGTTTCAGAATTCATTGAACATTTTTAGTTCACAAAGTAACGGAAAAAAAAGAATACAAGACATTTATAAATTTTGTGTGATTTGACAATAAAGCAATCATTGTCCGTCCACGGTTTTGAAGACTTAAATATATGTTGGCGTTGAGTTGGAATCCGAAACGAGCTGTTTAATGTTGTTGACTCCATGTTAAAACTAATGTACACGCAAATCATCCCCAATATAATTTAATTGTTGATTTAATATCTCCACGTCTTGTAGACTTGATTCCTTTTCTATTCTCTTTCAACTAGAATCTAGATGAATAGGCTTTTATGTGATTTTGGCAAGATTAATTTCTCCATTAGGCTTTAATACATATAGAGAGATTGTAATAACTTGCAGTGCTATTAAAATTATTTTCCGCTCTTAAAAGTCAGATTTTAATTCACATCGGAACATGAATGTATAAAATAGGATTAGAGAATGCTAAGAATACTTTTCATGGACACTCTCTATGGACACTTTCTCTCTTTGGTCTGTTTTTTTTTTTAAATTCTCTCTCATTATTTTTTATTTTTCTCTCTCTTTTTTTTTTCACTTAATAGGGCTCATTTGACAAGAGCAGCATATAACATATTTTGTACAGCATATAATATTTTATTAAAAGACGTATCATTTTTTTATTTTTTTATTATTTATCTATCACCAATCATTATAAAATATTATATGTTATATGATATATACTACATTGTCAAACGAGCCATAAATGTTTGTTTTTCTCTTTCCTTTTTAGTTGCATCATCTTCTCTCCACAAAGGGATAATTACTCCATCTTTTTTATAAAGAGTGATTTTTTTGGAAAAAAAATATTTTTATCAAAATAAGTGACATTTTACAAAATCAAGAAGATTTTAAACTTAATTTTTTGAATATATTCTTATAGTTAATAACTAGTAATAAATAATTTACATTTCTTGAGAAGACATTAATAGGAATAATATAGTAAATTAATATTATAATTAATATATTTTAATTATTTTTTAATGTGTACTATAATCTTAAAAAGTATTTTTTTTATAAAAAGAGGAAGTACTATTTTAAAAGGTGCTTAATTTCTGAATAAATCTATTTTCTTGAAGTCGCTTCTTGTGGTCATAGCTATATTCTTCCATTATCCATTAATTTTTAAGCTATTTTTTTTTCATGTTCTTCATTGTCTTCTAGATTTTTTTTGTTGAAAAATGTGGTCTGTCGATGACGGGTGAATCGAACTCAGTCGGTCGAGGTGTGAACTAAGACCGTGGACCGACACCAATTGGAAAGCCCAATTGAGAAGAACCAAACTCGATTAGTCAAGGTGTGAACTGGGACGTGAACCGAGGCCAATTGACAAGCCCAATTGAGTTAGAGATGAAATGGGCTCGTTGGGCCCATTAGGCCCGTTAGCCTGTTTGGAAGGCTATATAAGGAGCCTTGCTCCTTTCCATTCTCACAACATTAACACACACACAATGAGAGAGAGAGAGCTCTCAACCAAGAGAGAGAGGTTCGGCCTCATGTCCTGAGTTCTGCACAGATCACGTGTGGCATCTAGACTGCGAAACAACCGAGCACTCCATTGACATTTCAACCGTGATTTGCTCACAATACCAACATAAAATTGATCCTGCTCCGCTGCTAGTTTCCGCTGGAATCGAGATTAATAAGTCGAACCTATTTATTATATTGTTTATTAGTTAAA
>CAODLS011893337.1:0-21517 GCA_948243855.1 Flueggea neowawraea
ACAGATCATACACCCATATTATATTGGAACTGCACTCATTCGATCAGTTTAGAAATAAACTAGCAACTTCAAGAGTCCAAATGGTACCCGACTCAGAAAGGCTAATAGTTGACAGCCTTAAAGGCTCTAAACAGTATCCTATCACCCTAAGGGTCTAGAAGTTGTAACAGACAAAATTGACCCTAAGTACACCTGCGACCTTTGCAACCCAAGGGCTCCAGTAAGATGTACCCTGCCAGATGACAAAATAATATACTACGGAAGAATGAGCAATAAGACAATCCTTCAGAGTTTTACTGAGTCCAACATTTAGCAAAATATATCATAATAGCATAAACACGAAACTGAGCTAAACTGATAATAAATCCTAATTGAATAACTGATTGTGGACTCCGCCACCTCAACTAATCATGTGTGTCTGGCCGGACACCCTGTGTTACCATCAACCCTAGGAACTAGGCCTTAACTGACCAGTGGTATATCAGAGGATATACACCTCGTAGTTAGGTGTAACAAATCAAAATACTCCCAGAGGGATTTACTAAATATACACACATATGTACCAATATATATAATTATTCATACCTTATCGAATACATATTTTATTATTACCAATACTATTATCATAAGAGATATCTACTAAACATATATATGAACATATATGCATATTTATCAAAAATATACAGATTTACATATCTTTTTGGAATGTTTTGAATAGATACCTTATCACACAGGCATGCATGCAAAGCAAACATTATTCAAATCATATCTATAGCACTCAGAATACAGATCTTCTTAGGCAAACAGGTATATAGAATATTTATATATTACTGATATTACTGCTAAAAATATCTTATATATCTATTTATGCATACATAAACCAAGTATAGATTCTTATCACAAGTTTCACATAATTCCATTTTTATGATTACCAAATCTTTACTTAGTCTGGATTACATGGCATCTCTGAACACATCAAAAACATACAAAGTTTGGAAAGACACGGCCTATGTGTCTAGAGAAGATATCTCACTCACCTGGATGCCTAGCTACAAAAATCCAAGTCACGGAGCACCGATCGATGGCTGGTCAATGCCGAAAATGAAGAAAGAAAAGATTTAGGAGTTTGATCTTACCTCAAGGAAGCAAAAGGAAGTGATGAGAGATAATGGGTAACAAAGAGATAGTGTTTTGGAAGTGAGAATTGCCTATCCTGAGCATATCTATGTGCATAGTACTTCATCTATGTACGTAGAAGAAGTCCTACGTGCATAGATAATTCTACAACATGCTTAGATGGGCATTTTAGCAACCCATAAATTTTAGATCCAAGATCAGTATGCGTAGGAGACCTTCTACGCACGCAGCAGACCTTCTATGTGTGTAGAGTGACACCTATGTGCATAGCGGTTTTCAGTTCGAGTCCCACTTCTGCGTCATGATCTATGTGCTTGCTACCCTTCAATGCACATAAATGAACCCCTAAGAACATTCCATATGAAATTTTTCATTTCTAACATATCTCTATCTTAGAAATACAAACTCCAATACTCCTAAAAACAAATCTAACAACCCAAACTTACAAATCATCCTCAATAGACATTCTTAATAATCAAAACATCACCTCGAATGTCAATAATTGAATCAAAATTGAACTGAGTTTAATCGAAATCAAATAAGGCACAATAGAAGGCCTAACCGGAATGGGCAAGGTTTTACATTATCAACTTTTACCAATACATTATTCACAAATCGTAATTGATATTTGATTGAAGGATCAGTAAGTTAGAATGAAATGGTGGTTGGTTCATGCCCTTTTAACCCAAGCTTGTTGAAATGTGAAGTGGACATGAGATTGACCGAAGCTCCCTAATGCACAAAGAATTATTGGTAGTGATGTCACCAATTGAGCATGAAATCTTGAAGCTCCCTGGATCCTTAAGCTTTGGAACTTGCTTGTTTTGCAATACCGCACTACATTCTTCAGTAAGTACTACCATAGAAAACTCCTCCAACTTCTTCTTGTTGGAACTACCTCCTTTAAAAACTTAGCATAGTTAGGCATTCGGGCAATGGCCTCCAAAAATGGCATGTTCAACTCTAAGTTCTTGAACATCTCAATGAACTTCATGAAATTATCATCTTGGTATGATCCTTAAGTGTTTGGAGAAATGGGATAGGAGGGACATAAAGTTTCACTTCCTCTTCCATAGTAGGTAACTCTTCCCCCTTCTCACTTTGCATCTCACAATTTTCCACTTCATTAGTAAGCATCACCTCCTTAGCCTTAACAACCTTAGGTGTTTCCCCCACACTTATTTCCTCAAGCTCCTTCTCATTTATCAAAGTAATAGCCATCACACTCTCCATGGTGTTAACTTGAGAGGTACTACATAATTTTCCCTTATCCTATTCGACAAGGTTTTAGCTAATTGTCCCACTTGCGTTTTAAGGTTTTGGATAGTGGCTTCTTGGCCTTGGATAATTTGATCAACCTTGGCATCCTTAGCTTCAATCTTAGACATACATTGCATCAACAAATCTTCTAGGAGTGGCTTTTTATCTTGCGTAGCTTGTGGATGTGATGTATGGGGGTGGTTTTGTTGGTAAGGTGGTCAATATTGAAAACCCAGAGGTCCAATGGGTATAGGTTGGTTTGAGGTGTTTGGGTCTTTCCATGAAAATTTTGGGTGGTGTCTCCATCCCGAATTATAAGTGTTTGAGTATGGGTCATTCTTAGATTGTGTTGATTTCCATTTATTTTATCTATTTGAGATCACTTGATCTGTCGGTTAGATAATAAAGTAAGAGCGAGTAGCTAATAATCATAGTCTCTATGGTATACGACACTCGGTAATTATAGGCCCACTTGCTATAGGCGATAGGTACACTTGCCTTAGTCTGTAGGTGTAGGCTGGCGGATACCAGTGTTGGAGGTTATGCAGGCCAATTTAAGTCCATAGGTTAAGGCTCTTTGGAATGTGGCCATTATTAGTGCTATATGGGCTATATGGGTTACAAAGAATGATTGCATTTTCTAAGAGCTATCTGTAAGTCTCTTTAATATTCTACGTATTGTATGAAAATGTATCAAAGAGGCAGACCACTTTCGGATTAGGTGTATGAATAGAACAACGGGTGAACTACAATTTTTTGCAATCTCGGTGTTGTTGGCATACCCAGAAAGTCCCCTACGATCATTCCAATGGTTTGGCAGACTCCCCCAGCAGGTTGGGTAAAAGTCAACACATATGCATCAGCTTCTAGCATGCCTCTTATTTCTAGTACGGCTGGTATTTTTCGGAATGCTAGAGGTTTCTCCAAAGGGGAATTTTCGTTTAATACAAGGAACTCACCAGCATTTATTTCTGAACTTAAGGCTACTATCTCTGCTATAGAAAAGGCATCGAAATGCGGATGGCACAATGTTTGGCTTGAAAGTGATTCTATGTTTGTGGTGTTACTTTTCAAATCAAAGAAATCGGAGGTTCCTTGGTGTTGTAGGATTCAGTGGGCGAATTGTCTTAGCCGGCTAAGGAGTATGCATGTAGTGGTTTCCCATGTTTACAGGAAAGGCAATAGGATGGTGGATAAACTCGCCAATTATGGTGCTCGCAACGCTGGTTGTCATTGGTGGCATTCTTTTCCTTATTTTTGTAGCCATCTAGTGTTTGAGGATTTCTCTTCCAGGAAGTCCTACCGTTTCATGTAATCTCGTATTTCGAACTTTTTCTACTAATTTCATTTTCCATTAATAATATTTGGGTGCTAGGAAAGGTGATGTAGGTGCTACTGGGGTGCCAACCTAGTTGGGATGCTATGGTGCACCATTAATTCTTATAGTCCCAACGTTTCAATAAAAAAAATCCTTGTGCAAAAGTAGTTTGATACGTTCATGAAAGCCTTTTTTTTACTACAAAATTTACATGCTAAATTAAAGTTATAATCAACCTAATGAAATTAAGCTAAAATTTGGCATAACCAAACTCGACTTTTCATTCATCAACCACAAGTAAACAAAAAACAATAAAATATTAAACTCTACATCCAATAAGATGGTCATACTCCACGTAGAAGGCATAGAGTATAATAAAAAAGAAAGTATAACATTGGCATAAACAAACATAGCAATTTTTTTAATATGTTACAAAATTAAGAAAAAAGTACAGGTATCTCTTTTTTTTTATTTGACAAGTCATTTTATTTGCTCATGTTAGATATTAAACTCACAACTTAAAAATTTTGTGGACGAAGTGATGCTAATGATAATGAAGTTTTTCAATCAAACATTTTGGTTTGTTTATCCATTCCAACTATATTGTTGGTCAGCATGATTTTTTTTTTAATTAGTGGTCTACATGATTTATATATCATTCTCCATTCTCATTCCCATTCAAAAACTGTAAACCAAACGACCCCTTAGTTTCTTGTTGTCGGTTATACTTGAAATATAGTATTCCTTTTTGTAATAGGTTTAATATAATATTAGTAATGTTTTGAAATTCTAATTCTATTTTTTTGAACGAATAAATGCTAATCATAATTGGCTAAAAGTGTTCACAATTTAGTTGAAATTGTCCTTGTAAATAGAAGAAGGACAAATAAATTGCAATTCTAGTTTTTCATATTAGAAAAAAAAAATCTCAATTATTAATATTATATGACACGTCCTCAACTATCTTAATTACTTGTTATGTGTTATGAAATATTATCATTATAGTAATATTATGTGGCACGTAATATAACTAGTCAAAACAAAAAAATTATCTATATTTTACCTATTAACTACCTAAATCTAATACAAAAAGAATTGATAATTCAAACAAACAAAATTGTACCTATTCAATTTGAAATAAAAAAAATTCCAGTCAAGAAAAATATAAAGAATGCTTTGTATTAGAATTAGACAGTTTATAGGATAAGCAAAATTGAACATATCTACTCAATTTGAAATAAAAATCTTCGTGCCATAGAATAAATAGTGGCAAAAAAGTTTTAAGAAAAATATTTGGGCTTCTTTGTGGAGTATTTTAATGAGGGCATATTTGTCTTTTTTTTTTTTAACATCTATGAAAAAAAATCTCAATTAATAATAATATATGACACGTCCTCAATTATCTTAATTACTTGTTATGTGTCATGAAATATTATCATTATAGTAATATTATGTGGCAACTAATAAAGCTAATCAAAACAAAAAAAAAAGTTATCTATGTTTTACCTATTAACTATCTAAATCTAATACAAAAAAAATCGATAATTCAAACAAACAAAATTGTACCTATTCAATTTGAATAAAAAATTCAGTGAAGAAAAATATAAAGAATGTGCTGTATTAGAATTAGACAGTCTATAGGATTAAAAATAATATAGATAAGCAAAATTGAACTGGAGTGAACGGAAGTGGTGTTCTTCTCGTTCGCCCGATGTGGAATTCCGTTTAAGGGTGAGCACGGGTCAATTTGGTTCGGAGATTTGGAGATCTCCGAAACCAAACAGAACTTCGGAGATTTTGTTTTCTCTAGAACCAAAAATTGAACTGAACCTGCGAAATATCCGAAATTTTGGTTCGGTAAAATTCGGTGATTTGGAGATTTTGGTTCGATTAAAATGGGTCCGTTCCGATTCAGTTCTCGGAGATTTGTTCAATAAAAAGAGCTTGATAGATATCTCTAACTCTATAAACAGAAGTTCAATTCATACATGTAATTCCAAGAACGAAATGATTGAGGAGGCATAATTGTCCTATCCTTTTCATTTTCCGTAGCAATTTAAATAGCAATATTCAACAAACTCTACAACAAATGGTTGAAAGAATTCCATTTGAAGAGAGAACCCGTTTAACCAAACAATTTAGCTAAACATCACTCACAAATCAAGAATAGAATTACCAAACAAAAGGGGTTTTAAAACATTTCTTAACTTGGAAATGAAAGAGCCTTTGATTCGGATCTGGGTTGTTGTAATTGTTCTTCTCGACGACCGTGAACAAAGCTGAGGGGAAGGAATGGTGGTAATTTATTGTTGTTGCTCTTCTTGATGACAGTGAAAAGAGCTTTGGTGAGAGAGGCAGCAACGACGAGGAGAGAGAGTTTCGGTGAGTGTCGACGATTTAGAGGTTGAGAACTTGAGAGAGGTAGCAGACACCACGTGGTGGAAGTGTTTGAGTGAGTGAGATTTAGGGTTTGCGATGTGAGTGAGTTCAGATTGTGATATAGGGGATAAGTCTTGACGAATTGGGTTTTTCTTTTAGTTACTTTTTTTCTTTAATTTTAAGTCAGAGTTCCTTTTTTAAAAAAAAAAAGATTAAACATGAGATTAGCCTCTATTAATTGTGATTATTTGATGAATAAATTTAGTCAATTATTATTTTAAAATGATTTTTATACTAATCAAAACACATAGAGTTGTTAAGATTTCTATTAAAATGATTTTAATACTTATCAAAATATATAGAGTTGTTAAGATTTCTATTAAAATGATTTTCTCTCTAAAAAACACAATCTTTCTCTCTAAAAAAACAAACCAACCCATTTACAAACCCAATACCAACACAACTATATTCCAAAACCAAAAATTTAACCCAACCGTAAACACCCAACCAAACCCACCCATTCCTTCTTCTTTGTTTCCTCTCTCATGAACCCGAAACTCACCACCACCATCGTTCTTCATCTCCCATCACCAGCACTGTCCTCGTTTCTCACTCTTAACCACCACCATCAGTCTTTCTCCCTCTACCAAATGCACCACCACAGTCACTCTAATTCCTCACATCGTCGGTCTCTCCCTTGCCAAAAATTTTCCAATTCTTTTTAATTATTTTGTCATTAATGAATTATGTTAAATATGTGAATTGATAGAGTTGAGATCGATGGATCTGAGGAATCATAGAAGGTCGGAGGAGATAGAAGGAATTGAACCACCTCTCTTTCCTCTCTGACTACTTTGTTCACTGAGCCATCTCCAACTGCCAAAAATTCTCTTCAATTCTCTTCTCTCATCGTGATCCCTCTCTTTCTCTGAATCATTTGTGCCTCAAAATTTTTTGGGTTTTGAAAATGAGAGGAAAAAGAGAAAATGATGGAGTTTTGTTTTTCAATTTCTAGGGTTGTTGTTTTGGATTCAAAGTGGTGGTGATTAGTGTTTTAGAAAGGAAGAAAGCGAGCTGCAAGGGTGGCGGTCAAGATGGGTGGTGGTATAAATGGTGGGTGTAGGGTTGGGGTTTTGTGGCTTTAGGTGATGGCAACGAACAACTTGAAGAAGAAGGTAGAGGATGAGAGTGTGAAGAAGGCGTCTGCATTCTTGATTTTTGTAATTTCAGTTTGTATTGGAATTACTCTGATGTTGATTGCTCTTATGTTGATTTTTGTAATTTCATATTATTATTTTTGCTTGTGTTTTGATTAAGTAGAAAACTCTAGTGGTTGTTGATTGTAGATATTGTTTTCATCTCTTATTTTGGATTTTGTTTGGATCTCGACTTTGTAGATTTTGCAATCAATATTTTGTTTTTGGGTGTCATGGTCACTGTGTTGGTGGATGTTGGCTGAGAGAGAGTTGATGAGAGAGAGACAGTGTTTTGGCTGTTAGAGAGAGAGAGAGTTTATGAGAGAGAAAAAACAGAGAGTAATTTTGTCATTAAATATTTAAAATTAGTAGGTTTTATGTACCACGTCAAAAAATCTAATGTGACTGGTTATGTTTGACTAATGGTAACAAACGGAGAGACCATAACAGCTATTTTAGAATTAGTAAGGACCGGGATAGACAATATACCAAAACTCAAGAACTGTCATGGATTTTGCCCTTAAGATTTCTGTTAAAATGATTTTTATACTAATCAAAACATATAGAGTTGTTACCAAAAAAAAGATATAGAGTTGTTAATATAAACAATTTGACAAATTAAAAAGATATAGAGTTGTTAAGATTTCCATTAAAATGATTTTTATACTAATCAAAATATAAAGAGTTGTTAACCAAAATAGAAATAGAGTTGTTACTATAAACAATTTGACAAATTAAAAAGATATAGAGTTGTTAAGATAACCAAAAACATCTTTGTACACCTTTGAACACTTATGTACAACTTTAAACACCTTTGAACAACTATGAACACCTATCAACACATTTGAACACATTTGTACATCTATGAACACTTTTGAATAACTTTGAATATCTTTAAACAACTTTGAACAACTTTAAACACCTTTGTACAACTATGAACACCTTTAAACACCTTCGTACATCTATGAACACCTATGTACACCTATGTGCATTGTACACATATGATTATATAAACACCTATATACACTTCTGTAAATCTATGAACACTTATATATATCTTTGAACACTTTTGTACACCTATGAATATTTTTGAACACATATATAGTATGTACATCTTTGAACATCTTTCAGTTGAACAACTAAGAACAATTATATATATATATATATGAAATTTTCGATTCTAGTTTCGATTCTTTAGTTCGGTTTAGATATTGCTTGAGACCCAGACCCGAACCAAATAAAAATTCAGGTTCATTTCGTTTCAGAGAAAATCAAAAGTCAATGGTTCTTTTCTGTCCCGCCTCTTTAGATATTCGGTTATCTTCAGAACCCGGGCTTTCGTTGCTTTGTATATGGTCGTAGTTGGAATCTCACAGCGTGAAGTCACTACATTTTATCCTTCTCTTTCTTGTGAATACAAGTAACCTTCAGCTGTTGATTGAGGACTTTTTTGCTGAACATGTGAAGGCGAAATTTGAATCAGAGAACTATACATTTGATGTCTATGTGACGAAAGACAAGCGTGTTAAGATTTAGGATTTTAATCCTTGGGGTGCCTTTACACTTCCACTGCTTTTTACATGGGAGGAGTTGGAACCAATTGCAAGGAATGAAGGGGACGTCGTTGAGTTCAGAATTGCGGAAAGCCAGTGCGGAATTCGACCAGGTCTAAAAACTGCAGTTCCACAGGATTATTTGGACACTGGCCCTGGGAGTCGTTGGGATCAGTTTTTGAGGAAAGCTGATCAGGAATTGAAGCAGCAGTAAATGTCTTCTGGGGGATGATTCTTGAGTAACATGATCGTTCGATGTGCAAATTACTCATTTACAGCCATCTTTAAAGGTATTCCAGTCAAGGGATGGAAGGATAGAAGACAGATGCGTTCAGAAGCCGCCGAATTAATGAAGATATATGCTGTCCGTATCTGTGGGGTGTGATTTTGAAGGTTGGTATTTTTTGGGACTTGAGAGAGAAATTATAACCATCTATGATTTTTGTAAAGAATGATTGCAGTAATATGAATATAGAAAGTGAAATGCTGATGAGTAAGTTCTCTTGCATGGTATATTTAGATTGACCAGCTTTAGCTTCTGACAAAGCTTTCAGTTTTCCGAGATATATGAAGTTCATAAGTTTTCTTCCGAAGAATGGATTATTTGCTTTCAATTTTCGTGTTTTTAGTGTTAGATGAAGAAAGCAAGTACTGTACCAATATATCGCTACCAGTTGAGTGTGCAACTATTTTCTAAAATTTGAAGACATTTAGGAAATATGTTTGTTAATTAAAAAAAATTATACAAATTTTTTTATTTTTTCATCCCTGTTTTCTAGTTTTTTAAAAAACAATGAAAATTTTTCTCAACAAAACAGCCCGTAAATTTTCTTTCTAAGAATGGATTATTTGCTTTCAATTTTCGTGTTTTTAGTGTTAGATGAAGAAAGCAAGCGCTGTACCAATATATCGCTACCAGTTGAGTGTGAAACTATAAATAAAGGATCATCAATATTCAAAAGATTCTCTCTGGTTGCCAGTTTTGATAAGTTCGAAATGTTTTTTTTGAATAAAAACATGAAATTCAGGAATCAGTGACCGCAAAAAGAATATTCCACTAGACTGACAAATTTTCTGTGATCTCTTCATTTTTATGAGCTCAAATTTATTAATGAAAAAGAAAATATATAGAAAAGTTTGTTACAACCCAAAAGTAGGGGAAAAAAGCAAAACAAAAAATATTTTCTGCTGCTAAATAAAGCGGAATCTCTCAACTCTATTTAAATCATCATAAATAAGAGAACTACAAAAATTAGGAAAAAAGGCTACCACTCTAGGCTTTCAATAGATTTCCATGATTTGCAAGCTTGTCGGCAGCACCATTGCCTTCTCTATAGATGTTAGAAACAACTAGACAGAAGATGCAAGCACTCTTGTCATTCAATATAAACCTGCCAAGGAACCGAAGTAGAGCGTGTTTTGATTAATTGCATAATATAAATAGAATCGCTCTCAATCTACAAGTTTGAAATGCTTGTTTTACAAATTGGCAAGACTTAATAATTGTAATAATGGAAAATTAAAGAGAGGCACATTTTTTTATATATATTGGCTGCGTCAAGCATTGAACGTCCGACCTCTTAGTACCAGAGGAGAAGCACTTTTCTAAAAAATTGCAATAGGGAACAAGCATGAGTCTTTTTTTTTTAGTGTATGAGAACAATCGAGGAGGAAGGTTGGAGTTAAATAGGAAAATTAAATGGTTAAAGAACTGTAGCAAGTAACAAAAAAGATGTCATTTTTGCCGTCTTTCATTATACAAAAATAAGAATGGAGATTGTTTAACTAGATAAAAGAAAAGACAAAGCGTCAGAGCAAATGACTATTTTAAGAAAAATTATTTTAAGAAAAAAGAAAACGGACGAAGCTTCCAACAAATGACTCTGTTACATCGTAGGATATTAATGCAACGACTTAGGACAAACCTAGTCAACCAAATCAAAGTCCTTATTCCAACCGAACCAACAAATATTCCATTCTTCCAGTTCTTTACTCAACAAGTCCCTCTCCTCTTTCTTTGTTTTCTGGTATATTTTTCATATCCCAAATTATATGCTGACTTGATTGCTCTAGTTCATCAATTGTCATGTACTTATCACGTTTATGATTTTACTACACTTACCATTTTCATTTCATATTTTCATTTGTTTGTTGGTTTTGTTTCATCAGTAGAATTTTGCTGCACAAAAAGCTGTGATGCAGCAACACTTGTGAGGATATGTAACTTGGCTTGTTCATGTATTAACTCATTAAATTAGGAAGTATGATGAGGCTGAAATTACTAGTTTCTGAGATGGAGACAATAATTTTTTCATTATTTGTCTAATGATGCTATTATCAATTTACTTGACCTTGATATTGTTATATTGGAGCTTAATAAGGTGTAATTTTCTTTGTAAGCTGGAAATTAACCATTTTGGAAGTGGTGGTACACTGCTGCCAGAATAATTCCTACGGCGAGGTTCACATATGGATTATCGTAATTAACCATTAACATCTTTGGTGAATTCTGAAACTTTATACTTGCCTTTTCGGTTCGATATAAACATCACTGCTCAAATTACGTCGTTGCAATAGTTGGTTTTTGTGCACACACTTTTCTTGTCTGCTCCATTTTCCGAACTTGGATTTCTTTAGATTATGTTTTTATCAGTTTAAAAGATCATGCCTTGCCATGCTTAGTTACAGATATGGATGGCAGAGATGATCCAGTTCTGTTCCCTTTGCACTGCTGCAAAATAATTCATCTGGTATGTATCATTGTAGTTCCAAACGTTAGCTTTAACTATTACTTTTTTATTTAGAGATATCAAAGCAGCCTTTCTCTAGGCCTTTGATTGCAATCAAATCGTTATATTCTAATGAGGCTTTGTTTCCAGGTGAGGCATGCTCAGGGAACCCATAATTCGAATGATGACAGCTATGAAACTTATTTTACTCCCAAATATATTGATGCTGAACTTACTCCGGTCGGTTGGCAGCAAGTAAGTATCTAGCTGTCAAAGTTTCTATTTCATAGATGATGATTATGGAGTAAAAAGAAGAAGAGAAAATTTATACAAGTCGCGATCTTAGTCCACTTGAGCACACTCTAGTTTACTACTCTCCAATCTTTGTGCATCTTTTGCTATCAAATTGCTGCATTTAATTGGTAGGAGTTTTTTGCTCTGGAATTCTGAATGAATACATATATCTTTAGAAGAGAGTTCATTTTTAACATGTCAAAAATTATTGGAGCCTCATTGCATTTTAATTCAACCATCTCATGAAGTCATGCATTTACGAATTCTGGAAAAGAATTTTGCACTTGAATAATAATCATTTCACAACCTTTTTCATTGGTTTTTCTAGGTTGATAATTTGCGCAAGTGTGTCCATGAATCTGGGATTTCCAAGAGGATTGAATTAGTTATTGTATCCCCTATGCTAAGGTATTGATATGATTTGTCAGGATTCTTGCTGCTGTTGATCTGATTAAGGTGTCCTCTCCAGTAAACAATGTAATTCGTCATGTTTTCATGAAAAATGTCTATTCTCCGAATGTTTCTCTATGGCACAAGGCCGTATAGAATAGCTTTTAGAAATGTATAATAATTGTTAGAGATCTTCTTTTTTAATTGTGAATTTTTCCTCCATGACTTGCAGGGCACTGCAGACGGCTGCTGGCGTTTTTGGTGGTGATGACAACGTGGATGGGTTTGGTGAATTTCCACTAATGGTGTCAAATTCTGGAAACAGTGGTCGACCTGCAATTTCCAGTCTAAATTGTCCAGCATTCATTGCATCAGAACTTTGCAGAGGACGTATTGTATGTCATAAATACTATTCACTTGCCATCATGAGTACATTAATTGGCTGTCTAATTGGCATTTATTATTAAATTTCGACAAGGTCTCATTGTCACATTGGGAGGAAAGAAACTTTTAACTTTGATACTTTGCAATAAAAAAAGTTGGCTATCTAATTGGCATATAAATCTTCTAACAAACTGGGTTTTGATCCTGATGACTGATCATTTCATTTAATGCCTAGCCATAATTCTTCCATTATTCCGGAGAAATTTGCTTCAAGTTCACTCTCTACCTTTATTTTTCATTCTCTTCAGGTTATTTGATTAAAGTTTAGCGTTAACTACATTTCAAATGCAGGCTAATTTTACTTGTGATAAGAGGAGAAATATCAGTGACCATCAGATTATTTTTCCTGCAATAGATTTTTCACTGGTAAGTAGTCTGATATTGACGAGTTATAATATTTGGAAGCTTAGAGTTCCATTATACAGTTCATATGATAGTTCTTTCTTCAGGTAGAAAGTGATGAGGACATATTGTGGAAGGCTGATACGGAAGAAACAATTGAACAACTTACTGCAAGGGCACAGAAGTTTATAACATGGCGAGTCCCCTTCTCAACAAACTAAACTAGATTTCGCTGATAACAAATGGCTGAATATAAATTACACAGTAATGGACCTGATATAGAACTAACTAGAACTGCAGATAGGTATATGATTTAGCGCAGAATTAACTCGTATTCTAAAGTCACTTTACCAGCAACATAGAACAAATGCAGCTAGTGATTGTTGATAAATCTCTGATCTCTTGAAACTTTTAATCGCTGCAAAAGAATTGAATTGCATTGCTCAGATCACATGCTATCCAGTAAATCGTTGGATTTTCTGTCATTAGCCTTCGTGCCCTTCATTTACGATGTTGCTTGCTTATTCAGTCATAAATTACGGTTTATTACATTTGCTCGAGTGATTATACTATCAGATCATAGCGTCACATACTGAAGATCCAAGATTAACAATTTTTCAAATATATATCAGAGCTATCAGAGAGATTATTAGCCGATAGTTTCTTCGAAAGCATACCAAAAAAGTGCCGCTTATTTATCAAAAACTATTTATAGCTATATAACATATTATAGAGAACCAAGATCTGACTTGTGTATAATGGATTTGTCCTTCATTGGTACTAGAGTCAAACCTAACGCTAAGAAGTCGTGACTTTCAATCCGGGGGAGCAATAACCTATCAAAAAAGAAGATCTGACTTTACATTAACTCATTTAATTCTTCGCACATTTGAGTTTTGATCACACTTCTTTGTAGCATCCATTTTGCAGGTTGTGGACGAGGCAAGAGAAGGAAATAGCCATAGTCACACATGGCCTGTTTTTGAGGAAAGCTTTCATTACATTGGTAGATTATTGCCATCCATCTCTACAAAGTGGCGCACAAACGAGGTGAGTATCTATCTTTGAGAAAAATAACTTCCGTTATCCATATTTCATAACTCATTCAGATACTTTCAAGCATGTTTATATATATAGGTGTCTAGTTCTCAACTCTTTGTGGCCAATTTAACGGTCTGTGTATACTAAAGTTCTTAGATGAACTCCGGGAATGTGTTGAGAATTCCATTTCTGGAGAATTAACACATTCCTAAAATTACAAACCATGGTGTTCAGGCAAAAATTTCTCTGCCTTATGAGGTAGTTTTCTGCTTTGACTTCTTATAAATTATGCTGATATCTCGGTATAATTTTTTTTATAAGTATCTCGGTATAATTGTGTTCCAAAGAGACTGAAGTGAGCCATTATGGATCCATACACAGTTTCTGTCCCTCCTAAACATGCTCTTCTAATGAAAAATCAGTTAACAGAATCATCAAATGTTATTTGCATTTAACAACTTTTACTGAAGAATTTGTTCTGCTCTTTAAGCTTTTACATGACATTTAAGTCATTTTACAGCTTTGAAAATTGTGAACTTCGTTCCTTCATCATTGTCGACAGAAGGTAAGCTTGTTAGTTATTTGTTAAGATAATCTATAAACTGGAATGAACTCAGGCATTTTTCTTCTTCAGTATGACTGGTTCAGGTCCGTCCCTTGGTGCCTGATGAGACTGAAAAGATCGTTTCTTCTGGCCTTGAACTGCCAAATAGTGTTGGAGATGCCTAAGCCTCAACAAAGAAAATCCAGGACAAATTTCATTCATCTTCTTGGTGCAGTACCCTAACAATCCATTATCCATGGTTAGTTTATGACTTGCTTGTACGTTTTAGTTTGTTCATCAACCTCGTTCATGGCGTGCAATGGATGATATATAAATTGGGACAATGATCCTCCTTTATAAAATTTCTCTACCCGTTGATTCATTGTTGCATAGGTATGAAATTACAATCTGGGTCTTCTGCTTGTATAGCTCCATTAGTGATCTCTCACAAAAAGAGGAGTATGCATATTTTAGTTGGCCTTGTGATAAATCCAAGTAGTGATATGGTGTGGAATGTGTAAGAGTTAATGCCGTCATTATGCAAACAAAAAATTAATTTTTTTGCATAAACCTTGGTGGCCTTAATCTTATTAGGCGATATAATTTTATCACAACAATTGAATAAAAGAGGAAACATAACGGTCTATTTTATTTAAAGAATTTTCCGAAAATTCTCTAAAAGTTAAAAAACGGAAACAAAAAACTATGTTATGTCTAGTTAAAAAACAATTTTTTGTTTATGTATTCTGTTTTGTGTTTTGTTTTTATTTACTGAAATTTAAAAGCATTTAGAAAATATGTTTACTAATTAAAAATTCTTTTTAAACAAATTTTTTATTTTTTTATTTCTGTTTTTTAATTTTTTATAAAATAGTACAAAATTTTCACAACTAAACAGGTCCTAAAATATTCGGACAAAAAAAAAAAAACAGGCCCTAAAATAGTAGTTCAAAACCTAGTTTTCCTCTTGTTTTCTATGGAAAACAAGGATTTTCACTGAAACTAACATACTCGAAGAATTTAAAAGGTTGTTCAAACTTAATTTCACTTATTTTCTATAAAAAAACAAGAGTTTCCACTTGTTGTCTATGGAAAACAAGGATTTCCATAAAAATAAAAACGAAACAAAAAAAAACATAAAATTATTTTCCAAAGCAAACAAGGCCTAAATTTATCCTCGGCAAAATCTGCACTTCGTTTATCCATCATAAGCACACATACAATGAAAACCATGTTCCTCTTATCCTCTCCCCTAACCTTAAATTTAAAAATTCATGTTGTTTGATAGAAAAGTAAATGTCTTTCATAAGTTAAACAGAAGTTTAGTTTTAAGGAATCTTTAAGTAAACAAAATTCTAGTGTCATGATCCTTCAATGAGTCATTAATTAAAGATCTTTTTCGATATTTAATTAAGGATTATCTTTAAATAATACTGGATTTAGTCCCTGCACAATGGTGCGGGTATATTAATTTTATTTGGTAAGAGAAAGGGAGAAAAAGAATACACTTTATAAATAATGAAATGATGAATACAAAACCAAGCTAACCGCTCAACTCTCCCAACTTGAATCTCATTGGTTTGGTTGGTTTGGTTAGGTTAGATAATTTAATTCGTTGACTTTGGTGTTGCTCTAGATAAAATCGATAGGTTCAGTTTGGTTTAGACATTAGTTCATAAATTAACCAAAACAGCTTTGGTATTGTTTAAAACTATGTAAAAGCTATTGGATACAGATACCTAAACTAATATTCAGAAATAAGTAAATTTTCTGAGTTGTTAAACCGAGTATTAATTGAACTCTTAAGACTAATATTCACACGACAAATGAAAAATATTTAAAATTAGATTATTGAACCTCGAAATATGCGGTATTCTATTTTAAAAAACATTATGCACGTATTTATAGAAGAACTTGCTCTATTATATAAATTATTGGTTTTTTTTGAAAATAATCATTTCAAAATAAATAATTGTGTAATTTTATGAAATTCAGTGGTGTTTAAAAATTATAACCTCTATTATCCAAAATAACTGACAATTAAGTGTTGTCTATATCAATTAAGTTATGTATTTTTATAATTTTTACTTCATCTTCCAAAATTCAATAAAAATATTTTATTATTTAATACGTAGACTCATAGGATCCGAAGATTTTTTTTAAGTGATCAATTGATATCTAATAGTTTCAAATTGTTATTAAAGAATGAAAAGTACTAATTGTTTGATTCAAATCCGCATGACTGAACAGAATTGGATAGAAATAATAAAAATAATATATAAAATCGTAATAAAAATAACATATAAATAACAATGCATTATTTAAAAGGTAAAATAACCATGATTTTTGCGAAAACTATCTAAACACTATAGGAGAAATAGTGAAAATATTTCAAATTTTGGAAAGAAAATAATGTCAAATAATAGATTTGATTTTTTTTAAATATAGCGAGACCATTTTTGAGGTTAAGTTGGATACAAGGTTTGGCCCATTTATCAAATTCGTCTTTGCTCTATAGTTCACACTTTTTCAAATTCGGTCATGGTGCAATATATATATAAACTTGCCAAAAAAATAGAAAAGAAGAAATAAAATTATAAATAATTTGGACAATAAAATTGATAAAAAAAATTGTTGAACTAAGGTTAATTTTTTTAGTTTTACTTGTAATTTTATTTTAAAAAAATTATTTGTAATCAATTAAAAATGTCAAAAATGTGTTTGTGGGTGTGCGAGAGAGAAGAATAATTAATGACAAAACTAATAGTGTACCAATTGGAGTGCAATAGTTATAATCATAACATTGCTTAACATGAGTTTTCTCCTTGTTATAACTTTAACATTAAATTGTGTTCCTTTCATTTTACTTGAGGTTTTCTGCCTCTGCCAATTCTCGCAGATTATCAAGTAAAAAAGAAAAGATTCTTTTATATCTTAAGTATAATTGCAAAGAATGATGTCAGTGCCCTTAGTTTAAGAACGAATTTCATATGCCTTTGCAACAGGAGAAAATGAACGGCGACGGCTTCCTATCGACTGGTACAGAGATTAAGCACGAATTTCATGTCTTTGTTGACAAATGAATTATCAGACACAGTTAATGAATCATGGGACAGGAACATTTTATAATTTGCCAACACTTCCAGCGAAAGCTTAAAAAAATCGACCACTTCCTTTTGTATAGGAGAAACAATAGTTTCTGCATCATTTTTATGCAGATTTTTATTGAATTAATTTATTCAGATAATACATATGTAGAGAATGTTTTTGGTTAGTTGGAAATGAAGTTGGTACCTATGAAATATAAAGAAAATTCCTCTTCAACCACCATATACAGCTTGATTATTAGGAATATTAGACTTGTATTTATGTGATATCTGAACCGTTATATTAGTGTTGTAAATTTCGATTGAAAAAAGAAAACAAAGCAACAAGAAGAGAAAGACTCCAATATGATCATGCAAAATCCACTCACCACCTAACCAATGATAACAAAATCACCATTCAAAAACCACTCATTAACTAACCATTAATGAAAACCAAATGCATGAAACTGACCCCTCCGTCTTCTTAAGGAATTTACAGTCGTTATGCCTTGTAGTTTTATCCGAATGAGAAAGATGTCTTGTCAAGTGCATAAGATAAGAATTGCAACAGCATATGATCTTTGCCGGTAAATACCAAGCATATGATGGATGCCTGTTGGGAATCGCAAGTGCATTGGAAACACCATATGGGCATGCATTTGGTGCAAAGCAATATCATATGCTTGGAATATATCTCAAAGATCATGGTTGGTGTTATCAATGTCTGCAGTTTGCCTTATTCGATTATTCGTCTTTGCGCCGAACATTCTGAAGGGTTTAGGCCAGGCGCCGGAGATTGCAGATGTGGCACTGAGGGTGTCTCTATGATTAATTCCCATATTGTTCTCATTCTATTGTATCTTTTACCTGTCAAATGTTCCTGCATGCTCAGAGTAAGAACACGATCATTTAGTTCTTCAATCCTATTATATCTGTAAATAGGATTATTTGTTTTGTACATAAAGTGAGAGAGAAATAGTTGAGTCACTCTTGAGTGGTACTAATGGTAGTGCAATATTTGTGGTCGTAACACATTGCTTGACATGAATTTTCTACTTATTTTAACTTACTTAACATTAAATTGTGTTTCTTTGATCTTACTTGAGGTGCCCTACCTCTACCAATTACTGCAAATTATGAAGGAAAAAAAAAAGATTTTAGTCGGAGTACTTTAATAGCAAAGAATGATGTTAGTGCCTTTAGCATTTCGCTTTGCAACAAGGGAAAATGAAAGTGACGCTGCAACTAGAAAAAATAGAAAACGGCACCGTCGACTCTCTGTTGACTGATACAAATTTAAGAATGAACTTGCCAATAATAATGCAAAATTTTTAAGATCGAAAAATCTTAAAAATATTTATAAATTCTCTAGAGTAGCAAAATTGTTCAAAACATTGTTTTCTTTTGGAAAACATTGGTTTCCAAATTTTTTTACAGAAAAAATACAAATAAGTTATTTCTTTGTTTTATGCAAATAAGTTGTTTTCTAAATTAAATATATCCTAGGCTATGTTTATTCGGAAAAAAAATTTCTGTTTTCTGTTTTGTGTTTTGTTTCTGTTTTCTAAAATTTAAAAGTATTTAGAAAATATGCTTACTAATCAAAAATTCTTTTTGAACAATTTTTCATTTTTTCATTTATGTTTTCTAATTTTTTGGAAAATAGTGGAAAATTTCCACAACTAAACAGGTCCTAAATGTTTGCGCCGAACATGACTATAACACCACAGAGGAGAAAGACCATGTACATCAAAATTTCATGAACAAAAGCATCGGAGCAACTCAAAATATTGTGCCCAAAAAATAGAAAAGAACTTTCTCTACTTCTCATCCAATAAGCAACAAAATAAATGCATTTCTCATCCAATGGAAAGAACTAATAAATGAATAATTAATGTCAGTTAATGGCTCATATAATTTTTTCTCAACTAGTGTTTAAAAAAGCTGAGGACTTCCTTTTGTATAGTGGAAGCATCAATTTCTGCATCACAGTAATCACGCACATCTGGACCTCTTATTTTATGCAAATTTTTACTCAATTTGTTTATTAAGATAATGCAAGTGAAATTGAGACATGCAAAATGTTAATGGTTGCAAGAGATGTTGGAATTGAAGTGGTATTTATGAAATATGGAAAAGGAATTCCTCTTCAATTAGCAAAACTCAACCTGTTACGAATAAAATTTTAGTTATGTGGTATTTGAGCAGTAAAATTATTATTGTTATAGGCGTAAATTTCAATTTTTTTTAAAAGGTGATCAGAAGAGAAAAGACTCCAATATATGTCATCACGCAAAAACTATTCACCAACTAACCATTAATTAAAAAAATCATCACGCAAAATCTACTCACCAACTAATTAACCAATGAACTATCAAAAAAGAAAAAACTAATAAACCAATGCAAAACAAATGCATGCAACTGAAGCTTCTTTTCATTGCTCAAAAGAAAAAACTGAAAGCTTCTTTCAATTTCCATTGTTCAAAACCAACCCACCACTCAGAATGCAGATATGGCTCTTTGGTACTCTATTCTTCTCTTTGTTTCACTCTTGGGAGCCATCAAATCCCAATCGCCAAACCCAATCAACCAAACGGACCTGCATCCATGTCCGATATGAGAAAGTTGTGTCGCCATGGATTTGTCATGCTCCTCAAGATCTTGAACAGCTGCCTCCAACGCAATTCGCGACAAGAAAGATAGTGGCTGCTAAACGATATGAAAAAGCATAGGCGACGCTAATAGGGGAAGCATTTCCTCCACAAAGGGTATGAAACAGCCATTTTCTTGTTCTCTTTAATTAGTCTTTTTGTCGATCTCTATATCACCCTTTTTTTCCTCACACAGGCGTGTTCATATCATTGCTATTTTTCACTCACCAAACTTTTCACAACTAATAATCCAGTGTATTTTTTTTAACTTAATGACAATTAAAATTCTAAACTTTATAGTTTTTATCATTTTTGTTTGATCAGTAGTTTCTATCATTTTTAACCAGAACTTTTAAAATATACTGAAACAAACTCAAGGAATTCCGTGAAAGAAAAAAAGAACCTCAAACCATGAATTTTGGATAAGTTGTAAATAATCACCAACAGTCCGATTGGATGATGGTAACTCATGTTATGGTACGTTATTTTTAATACACCTCTGCGTTTGGATAGAATTGAACACGTATGGAATGGTAACACTACAAGGAAAAAGAGCTTTTGCGACGGATTTACGGAATAAATTCGTCGCAAAAGCAAGAAATCCGTCGCAAATTGTTTTTGCGACGTACTTTCCGTAGCAAATATTCGCCGCTAAAAGCCTCCTTGCAAGAGCTTCTTTGCAACGACTTTGTCGCACATTTTTGCGACGAGTATATCATTCGCCGCAATCTTCGGGACAAGTCAACAAGCCATGTTGCGATGAATTCGTTGCAAACAATTGCCTGGAATCCGTTGCAGTTTTTGGACACTTTTGCGACAACTTCGTCGCAATACAATTTTTTTGTTTCTTGATTTTATATTTTTTTTGTACTTGTAGCGCTTTTGTGCCATGATTTCAAATGGAATGAAGGATGTTGTTATACCGCTTAATAGCCCACTTCCTCAATATCTCCTAACTAGGCTCAAGTCTATCAAACCCAAATCCAATTCATCTAAAATATTAAATCAACAAAACATTTATTATACTATCACTATGAAGATATTAAAAGTGAAGTTCTTAAACTATGAAATATGTTTTTTTTTTCTTTCAATGTATATAATCACTTACATGTGATTTAGCTTCGTCAAAATCTCAAATGTCGAAGGCATTTCG